>JAQZBX010018854.1:0-15292 GCA_029593785.1 Cabassous unicinctus | reverse complement strand
CTACGCTGACGAGTACGCCATTGGCTACTTCAAAAAGCAGGTGACCTGGGCCTCAGCCACACCTGCCCGCTGCCTGGGGCCAGAGGCATTCTATCCATCCACCCCCTTCTGGAAGCCTTCATGCCTGTCTTCCCCTGCTGCTGTAGTCCCAAGGGAGGGCAGGCTGGGAGATTTGGGAGGCTCCTGGGATGTGCGTCGTGAGGGGGCTGCTGACCTGGGACCTTGCCGGGGACAGATTCATCAAGCCCTTGCCATGTGCAGAGCACGGGATCTGGTGCCCCGGAGGGGGTCCACGGCACCCACCACCCCTCAGGTGCCCCTGGGGCAAGGGGCTGGGAAAGTTGGGAGGCACTGGTTGATGGATTGGGTCGTGACTGTCGCCCTCCAGGGCTTCTCCAAGGACATCAAGGTGCCCAAAAGCCGCTACCTGGGCTACATCAAGGACTACGAGGGTGCGACACTGATGGAGTGTGAGCTGAATCCCCGGATCCCCTACACAGAGCTGTCCCACATCATCAAGAAGCAGAAAGAGGTTGTGTGTTTGTGTGTGTGCATGCACGCACGTGTCCATGGGGTTTTTTTCTTGTGCATGGGGGGTGAGCACACGAGTGGACGTGAACTTCGTGTACATGCAGGTGCTCACGTGAGGCAGGGGTGGGCCATGGCCTCAGGTCTTGCTCTGCCTCTTAGGAGAAGTTTGGAGGGTTCACCACCTGGAGTCAGGGACAGGGGTGGCCTCGATTTTCCCCGCCATGGATTGACAATGGCCCCAGGAGGGTTGTTGGTGGGGCTGGAGTTAGCTCCTCAGACCCTCCCTTCCCTCAGATCATCAAGAAGTTGATAGAGCGCAAACAAGCCCAGATCCGCAAAGTCTATCCCGGACTCAGCTGCTTCAAGGAGGGTGTGAGGCAGATACCTGTGGAGAGTGTCCCTGGCATCCGTGAGCAGGGGTCTCGTGGGGGGGATTTGCTAAGGGGTCAGGAGGGCACACTGCTTGGGGGTGTGGACAGGTGTCCTAAGGGATATTCTCCCCATGCCCTACTTTGTAGGAGAGACAGGCTGGAAGCCGCTGGGGAAGGAGAAGGGGTGAGTGTTGTGTCGGGGGAGAGGGTGTTGGGGGGAGGCAGAGGGACCATGAGCCTCAGGCTTGGCTTCTCTTGGCCCCCCAGGAAGGAGCTGAAGGACCCTGACCAGCTCTACACAACCCTCAAAAACTTGCTGGCCCAGATCAAGGTGGGGAGGCCAGGTTCCTTTCTGGGGGCTCCTGTGTCAAAGGCTGTGCCTTTACAACCCCATCTGAGGCTGGGAGGTCACCCCAAGAGCTGGGCATGTGACACTGTGGGCCTGGCCCCCAACTTGGCTGTCCTCTCCAGTCACACCCCAGTGCCTGGCCCTTCATGGAGCCTGTGAAGAAGTCGGAGGCCCCTGACTACTACGAGGTCATCCGCTTCCCCATCGGTGAGGACGCTCCGTGCTGCCCCTTGCTTTTGCCTCTGCCCCCAAACCTCCTGCCTTCCCTGAACCCAGGCCCTCCTCTCACCCTCTTAATGGTGTGTCCCTCCTTTCCTGCTGCCTCAGACCTGAAGACCATGACGGAGCGGCTGCGCAGCCGCTACTACGTAACCCGGAAGCTCTTTGTGGCTGACCTGCAGCGGGTCATCGCCAACTGCCGCGAGTACAACCCCCCAGATAGCGAGTACTGCCGCTGCGCCAGTGCCCTGGAGAAGTTCTTCTACTTCAAGCTCAAGGAGGGGGGGCTCATCGACAAGTAGTCCCTGGCTTGGGACAGCAGCCCTGACCTGGGGATCCCCCAGTCTTGGATTCTTCTCTGGCACCTAGGGGTCCCCTAGCCCCAGGTCCCTGACACTCGGCTTGAGACACTCCAGCCAGGGGCCCCCCCAGCGCCTGCTACCACTGCCCTTTCTGGACCCTCAGGCACCCTCAAGCCTGCAGCTTGGCCCAGCCCCTCTTGTGTGGCTGGGGCAGAGGACGGACCCTGTCCAGCCCCAGTGGCCCCCAGACCTGGGCCCCACAGAGCTATGGAGTCTGAGTTCAGGGCCTGGCTCAGGTGAGCTGTTTCCTCAAGAACCAAGGCCGCTAAGTTTAGTTTGGGTGAGTAGGCTTCAGGGGCTGGAAGTTGAACCCCAACTGAAGGAGCCATGTCTCCTCTTGCACTGTTCTCTGTCAGTCTGTCCCCCAGGGGTGGGGGCAGAGGGATTATCATTCCCTGGCATTATTCCCTTGCAGGGAACAATAAAGCTTTTTTTTTTTTTTTTCTTCTGTGTGAGATTGTTTCTTCCCCATAATAGTAAACACACTCTCACTGACTGGAGCCTCTTAAACCTCAGGTGGTGCTGGGCTGGCTCTCCCCAGCCAGCCTCCTGCCAGGGTCCCGAGCTCCTGGGTGATGGGAGCTGCCGGCTGCAGTCCCCCACTTCTCCCTGTTCCAGCCCCTCCCCCAGCTGCCTTCAGCCCGGGCGGCTTGGGAGGGGGCAGAACAGGACTTCCTTTGCTGGGGGGTGGCGGCATGCAAGTGCTACCCTGTCAACTCCGCAGCGAGTCTGCTGCGAACCCGCGCGCACACGGTTCTGCTTCCAGGGGGCAGGGTCAGGAGCTTTCTGAGGTCGCCCGGGCTGGCTCCTCCCCTCAGTTTCGGTTTCCAGTTTCCATCGCCGAGCCGAGCCAGGCCTGGCCCAGGGGCCTCTCATCTGGTTAAGCCACCAGGGCTGCTGGCAGCCGGCAGAGCAGGTGAGACTCTACGGCGGCCGGCCGCAGGTGTGCTGTGTTACTCCCGCCTCCCCCGCACCTTCTGGGCTGGAGGAGGTTCCGGGTGGGTCCTGCGGGTTCCCTGCTCCACCTCCCTCCAGCCAGAGGGGCCAGGCCAGGGAGGGGACTAGTGGGTCTGATCTCTCCACCAGTCCCAGAATGGAGCTGCGACCCTACCAGTGGGAGGTCATCATGCCTGCCCTGGAGGGCAGGAACGTCATCATCTGGTTGCCCACGGGTGCCGGGAAGACACGGGCGGCTGCCTATGTGGCCAAGAGGCACCTGGAGACTGTGGACGGAGCCAAGGTGGTCATACTAGTCAACAGGGTGAGTGGCCTGCCCTCCCCTCAGTGGGGTCTCTGGGCCCTCCAGAACCCCAGAGCCACCCCTCAGCTCACCTGTCTTTTTGCCAGATCCTGGGGGCCACCTTGCCGCCTCCCCACCCCTCCAGCCCCTCTCCAGCCCTCCCATTCCAGCGTCTCCTCCTCAGCTCATTGCCTACCCCCAGGTGCACCTGGTGACCCAACATGGTGAGGAGTTCAGCCGCATGCTGGACGGACGCTGGGACATGATAACCCTGAGTGGCGACATGGGACCACGGGCTGGCTTTGGCCACCTGGCCCGGAGCCATGACTTGATTATCTGCACGGCTGAGCTGCTGCAGTTGGCCTTGACCAGTCCTGAAGAGGAGGAGCACGTGGAGCTCAATGGTGAGGACTGAGGGGGAGGGGGAAGCAGGAGGAAGCACCTGCCAACCCCAGGTTCCCTCTTCCTAGTTTTTGTGGGAGTGGGGCTCCCCATTCACCAGCCTCCAGTGGAAACAGACCCGACTCCCACGCAGGGTCTTGGCAAAGCCTTTCCCCCAGCTAAGCCTCAGTTTACTAATCTTGTTTCCTGGAGATAAATCATCCTCACTTGGCTTGGTCTCTGGGATCTGGCTGCAAATCGTGACGAGGGAAAAGAATTCTCAGATGAGGTGTGGGGACAACATGAAACAAAGCTTATGGGGGGAAAGACTTTGCAAATGTAGGTCACAGCCTTCCCCATCTGTCCCCAGCCTTCTCCCTGCTCGTGGTGGATGAGTGTCACCACACACGCAAGGACACCGTCTACAACATCATCCTGAACCGGTATCTTGAGCTGAAACTCCGGCGGGCACGGCCCCTGCCTCAGGTCCTGGGACTCACAGCCTCCCTGGGCACGGGTGGGGCCTCCAAGCTTGAAGGAGCTATTGACCACGTCCTGCAGGTCAGCTTGGCCCCTGAAGCCCTCCCACCCCCAGATCCACCAGGGACCTCCCTAACCTGCCCCACCCCAGCCACACCAGCCCTACCAGGGCTTCTTTTTACACTTCAAATAAACTCCTAACTCTCCTGCTTACAAAACCCCATGTGATCTAGTCCTGCCTACTTTTCCAACCTCATTTCCTACACCCTTGCCCTCATGCTACAGCTACAATGGCCTTCTTTCTGTATCTTGAACAAGCCAGGCTTGTTCCCACCTCAGGGCCTTTGCACTTTCCTTTTACCAGAAACACCCTCTTCATTCTGAACTTTACCTGGCTAACTCCTTGTCATTCAGGGAACAGCTTAAATTTCACCTCTTCAAAGGCCCTCCCTGGTCACCCCCTCCTTACTCTGTCATATCATCCAGATTTAGTCTCTTCAGTGCTCTTGACTCTCTGAAATTCTCTCATTCTGTTTTTACTGGTTTAGCATCTGACTCCCCAATTCCAGTGTAAGTTCCCTGTATTCCTAGTACCTAGAATCGTATCTGGCCTAGTGAGTGAGCAGTAAATATGTATTGAATAAATTAATCCTCATCTCCAAAGGCCCTGCCCCAGACTCCCCTTGCCTCAGCTGGGACCCATCCTGCCCCAAAGCTCCGCCCATTGTCCCCACAGTACCCTCCAATTCCAACGAAGCCCTCTCTCCTGCCCTCAGCTCTGTGCCAACCTGGACACGTGGTGCATCATGTCGCCCAAGAAGCACCATCTGCAGCTGCAGGAGCACACCTGCCAGACCTGCAAACAATATGACCTCTGCCATCGGCGCAGCCAGGTGCATGGGGGAAGTGTACCAGTGGGGACTGGCGTGAAGTTCGGGGACCTGGGCTCGAATCCTGACTCCACCTCACTAGCTCTGTGACTTTAGGTCACTTGTTATGTCTCTAGGCCTTCATTTCTTTTCTGTGAAATGGGGCAGATACAAACCTATGCCCACAGCCTGCTGTTGTGAGGGTCTGTCAAAGCCCTGGGCACACTGTAGACTGCTCTGCAGACCATAAGGCAGGGGCACTTTGTGCTGAGGCTGTACCAAGCTCTCTTCCTTGGTGTGGGCACTGCTCGGTGTCTACCATGGCAGGACTGGAAAAGGACTAGACATTACGGTGCCCAGACCAGAGGGGAGGCAACTTGTCCGAGGGGGCTGGAGAGAGAGCAGGAACCCTGGGGCGGGAACGTGACCCCTGCCTCTGGCCAGGACAGGCACACCCCAGCCAGCTCCATGGAGCTCTCTCCTCCGAGGTAGGCCAGAGCGAAGGCAGGAGCAGCGGGGCTTCCCACAGGGTCAGCGACCCCACCGGTGCCCATTCTCGCCGTGTGTATGGAAATCCCTTCACGCTCTCACGCTCTCACGCCTCTCACCCAGGACCCGTTTGGAGACTTGCTGAAGAAGCTCATGGGCCGAGTCCACGACCACCTGGACATGCCTGAGTTGAGTCGGGACTTCGGGACGCAGACATACGAGCAGCAGGTGGTAGAGCTCAGCCAGGCCGGTGAGAGGGACCGCCCTGGCCCAGGGCGAGGCGGCCGGGGGTGGGGCCTGCCCCTCGGGGCGGAGTCTTCTCGGGCGGGGCCTGCCTGGGCAGAGCGCAGCCGTGCTGGGGCGGGGCCTGCCTGGGCAGAGCGCAGCTGGGCGGGGCCTGGGGCGGGGCCTGCCTGGGCAGAGCGCAGCTGGGCGGGGCCTGGGGCTGGGGCGGGGCCTGCCTGGGCAGAGCGCAGCCATGCAGGCACGGGTCTGTTCAGACGGAGCCTTCTGCCCACAGCGGCTGAGGCGGGGCTGCTGCAGCGCCGGGTGTATGCGCTCCACCTGCGGCGCTACAACGACGCGCTGCTCATCCACGACACGGTCCGCGCCGTGGACGCCCTGGAGGCGCTGCAGGATTTCTACCACAGGGAGCGCGCCACCAAGACCCAGGTGCTGCAGGCCGAGCGCTGGCTGCTGGCGCTGTTCCATGGTGAGGCGCTGGGAAGGTCCGCCTCCCCGGGCCCTGGGGCCAGAGGCGGTGGGAAAGGGACGAGGGTCCTGGGCCCTATTTTTCTAACCCAAAGTCAAAGTCGTGGATATGACAAAAGATTTCTTCCTCATTTGTGAAGGTGTGCACAGATGTAAAAACTAAATCATGTTCTTGACAAAGATTTTGTTTTAATCATTTAATTGGGACTGTCCCTGAAAGTTTGGGGAGGGGTGTTACTTTTAGATCAGGAAAATTAGGCAGTCAGAAGGTAAAATTTGATGTAGGAGGCCTCAACACAGGTTGGGGGTCAAGGATCTTTCTGAAGAGACCTGAGGTCAAGAGTCAGTCCTGGGTAGCAGAGGTCAGCATGAAAAGGGCAAGGGTCAGCCTGGTAGCCCGGTTGAAGGGAGTTGCAGGTCTGACATGTGTGAGCAAAGGATTCTCTGCTGGTGTGAGGCTGGCGTTGACGCTGGCCAGGGCAGAGGGTGTCTTTAAATGAGCTCTTGGGTCTTGCTCAGGGGCCATTAGGTAGGTGCAGGTATCCTTGGTCCCCTCTGTACTCCTGCAGACTCATCCCTGTGAACCCCTGCCAACCCCTGGCCTGAGTCATGTGCCTCTGTTTTGGGGTTCTTTGGCAGACCACAAGGATGTGCTGGCCCACCAGGCAACTCATGGCCCGGAGAACCCCAAACTGGAAGTGCTGGAACAGATCCTGCGGAAGCAGTTGGGGAGCTCCAGCAGCCTCCAGGGCATCATCTTCACCCGTACTCGCCAGAGCGCCTGCTCCCTTCTGCTCTGGCTCCAGCAGCAGCCTGGCCTGCAGACGGTGGACATCAGGGCCGGGCTGCTGATTGGGGCAGGGGGCAGCAGCCAGAGCACCCACATGACCCAGGTAGGGGCTTTGGGGAAAGGGACTGGGGCTCGGGCAGACGAAGGGGAGCAGCGTCTCCAGCTCAGCGAGATGGGGCAGGGAGATCCTGGGGGAAATAAGGGGGGCTGAATGTCCTCAGGGCAAAGGGGCAGAGAGAGCTGGGAGAGAGAAGTAGACACTGAGATCCCCAGTGCCAAAGATCCTCCCAGTGTGGGGGTCTTTGGAGGCAGAGGGGCCTAGAGTAGAGAAGCAGGGGACCCTGGACACCTGAGAAGAAGGGAAAGATCCTGGAGAGATGTGTTCCTCTTGGCATCCCTAGGAAGAGGGTCCCAGATTGTGAGTTAAAGGGCAGAATCAGGAGAGGCTAGACTGGCAGGTAGACCTGAATCTCCCTCTGTTACCAGGCTCCCTTCTTTTTCTCCTTCCCCATGCCAGAGAAACCAGCAAGAGGTGATCCAGAAGTTCCGGGCTGGTACCCTGAACCTCCTGGTAGCCACGAGTGTGGCAGAGGAGGGGCTGGACATCCCCCAGTGCAACATGGTGGTGCGCTACGGCCTTCTGACCAACGAGATCTCCATGGTCCAGGTGCCACCCCCACACACAGCCAGCAGCCCTTGAAGAATCTTGTGTGGGACCACAGCCCCACTTAGATCCCTTTGTCCCCCTCCCCAGGCGAGGGGCCGTGCCCGGGCTGGTCAGAGCGTGTACTCATTTGTGGCAGCCAAGGGCAGTCGGGAGCTGCGGCGGGAGCTGACCAATGAGGCGCTGGAGGCCCTGATGGAGCAGGCAGTGGCTGCTGTGCAGGAGATGGACCAGGCTGAGTACCAGACCAAGGTCTGCAGGCAGCCCGTGCACCCTGCAGGGAAGGATGGGGCTGAGGAAGCCCTGCTGGGCGGGGGTCTGGCTGCACACTGCCCCCTGCTTCCCACTTCTTCTTGGGGCTAACTTGGCCCCACCTGGGGAAGGTTTGAATCAAGGGAAGTGTAGAGACCAGGGTAAGGCTGCCTGGAGAGCCACTGGCTGGTCTCTAAGAGGCCTTGGAAATAGGCCTTGTCCAGGGCTTTTAATTTATCCTCGGTACCAGATACTTTATGTATTTGTAAAAGCTGTCTTACAGCTCTTCTGGAACCAGGCAGGGGAAACAAACCAAGAAACATGCACAAAATAAGTCCAGAACAAGGACTTCTATCAGTTCCCGTGAGGCAAGGTCACCATCAGCCAGCCTTGCCCGAGATGATCCCTGTTTACTCCCATTGTCGCAGCATAATTATTAACGATGCCCCCTTTTGCTCTCAAAAGGAGCCCAGATTGGGCAAAAAATTGTATGTTCACCCTGCCCTGAGGTGATCTGTCTGACTCCATGTCGGATTCAAAGAAGCAACTTTGCATGAGTTCTAAAGAAGGGGGAAAGATTCAGCAGGGACACTTATCCCCTCCAAGTTGCCCCTCCCCCCTGTAATATTTTTCTCCCCAGGGCTGCTTCTAAACCCCAGGGGCAGGGGGTAAGAAAAGTTCCTTCTGGGCACAAATGCTTTGAGGTATTTGGGAGCTCTTTGTCCCCCCTAGGGGGATCCCTGGAGTCAGATCTCTTGGGTCCAAGCCAAGCCCTGGTATCTCTTGGCACACCAGATCCGGGATCTGCAGCAGGCAGCTCTGGTCAAGAGAGCAGCCCAAGCCACTCTGCGGGAGAGTCGTCGGCAGCAGTTCCTGGCGGAGCACGTGCAGCTCCTGTGCACCAACTGCATGATGGCCGTGGGCCACGGGAGTGACCTGCGCAAAGTTGAGGGCACCCACCACGTCAACGTGAATCCCAACTTCTCGTGCGTCCCGGGGAAGGCGCTGTCGGGAGGAGGGTGCGGGTGGGCTGGGCTGGGGACACTGAGAATCCCTGCCAGCTAGACAAGGCTGGAAGGTTTTGGAGGTTGAAGAGCATTTTGACATGTACTAATACTGCATTTTCACGAAAGTTGGGTTAGACGGATTTTATCACCACTGTGTTTTACAGGTGAGGAAATTGAGGCTCAGAGAGGCTAAGTGACTTGCCCAAGCTCCCACAGCCACTATGTGGTTGATGCAGAGCTAGAATTCAGGATGTCAAATGCTGAAGGGCCACAAGGGGTAGGACTCCTTGGTCCTACCTAATCTGAACATACCAAGAGGGGTTGGCTGTCCCTGAGCCACCCCCATCCTCTACCCCTAGAACATAGCTATTCTCCCATTACAAAACCTTTGTTCCTCATCCTTTCATTACTAAATTAACTATTTATTAGGCACCTACTGTGTGTCAAGCACTGTGCCATGGAATCTCACGCAGGTTCTCTCATTTGAGAAGGTAGCATTTCATCTAGATCTCAGAGAATGCGTTGGGTTTGGATATGGAAAGATGAGGAAAAGATGAGTCTCGGCAGGGCTGATGAAAAGCAGAGATGGGTAATTCCAGTCGCCTCGAGTGGAAGGGATTGTGAATGACGAGAGCCACAAGGAAGGCAGACTAACCTATTGAGGATACTGAGAGGTGGGTCTGGAAGTTTAGCCTTCATCTAGAAGGCAGTGAGGAGCGTTGGATATATTTTGAGCAAGGGTATGTCAGGCTCAGGTTTGGATTGTTAGAAGGGCACTCTGGCAGTTGGTGGAAGGATGGCTCAGGAGTGGGAATGGGATGTAAGCAGGGGCTCCATGAGGAGACTTGAAGTCATCCAGGCGGGTGATGCTGAGACCTGGATTTGGGCAGTGGAAAGGAGGCGGCGCAGGCAGGACTTACTGCAGGCTGGATTTCCTGGCCCTGGGAGGTCTCTGTGCCACATGACAGCAAGGAGAAGACCCAAGGCCCAGGTGGAGGGCTCAGCAAGCAGGAGGGCGTGAGATCTGGGGCCCCCCTCATTTCTCTCCAGGATCTACTACACTGTCTCCCGGGAGCCTGTGGCCATTGACAGAGTCTTCAGGGACTGGAGCCCTGGGGGTGCCATTAGCTGCAGGAACTGTGGGGAGGTGAGTGCTTGGACTGCTTCCCAGGCCCTGGAGCCCTCAGGCCTCAGTCTGAGGGAGGAGGCCCAGACCCTGCCCTCAGGGAGCTTCCAGTGGGATGAAGGAGCTCCAGCCTCTGCCCTCGGAACCCTCACTGGGATGGGAGGAGACAGCCCTACCCCAGGGGTCCCCAGTCTGAGGGGGAATGTCCAGCCCCTGTCTTAGCACACAGCATGAACAGGGGAGATAGCTGTGACACAGCTCTCACAGTGTGACATGGGAGACAGCTCCCTATTCATGGACTGCCAGTTTGAAGACAGATGCCCAGACTGAAGGCAGAGGCACAGACCCTGTGCGCTGTTGCACCTGTCCACAGGGCTGGGGACTGCAGATGCTCTACAAGTCAGTGAAGCTGCCAGCGCTCCGAGTCTGCAGCATGCTGCTGGAGACCCCGCGAGGGCGGGTCAAGGCCAAGAAGTGGTCCCGCGTGCCCTTCCCTGTGCCTGACTTCGACTTCGTGCAGCACTGTGCCCAGAGCCTGTCGGACCTGGCCCTGGACTGACCACCTCATCGCTGCAGCTCCCGGCTCAGGCTGCAGGGGGCGGTAGAGTCTGAGCAGCCACGGTCTTCCCCTGGGCAAAGCCCAGGGCCAGACCCCTCCTGCCTGAGTCCCCAGCTCACAGAGGAGCCCCAGGCCAGGCTGGTTCCAGCTCCCGCGGTAAGGAAGCAGTTGGAGGGCCACGGCTCAGCCCCAGGCCAGCCTCACACACACATAGACACTTTCACGAGCACTGGATGGAGTTGAGCGGAAGCTGAGTCAGGCAGCTCTCCACGCTGTATTAGGAGTCTGTTCCTTGACCCCTCAACAGCCCTTCTCTGCCAAAGCCACTGCCAATTTTTGAGGCTCCTCATGAATTAAAAACAAAGATGTGGAAAAGTGGGGTAGAAATTTGTGATATTTTAAAAACAGCTTGATTGCAGTGTAATTGACATAAACTGCACGTTTAAAGTGTGCAATTTGGTAAGTTTTAACATATGTATCTTCCTCCACAGTCAAGGTAATGAGTGTGGCGGTGTCCCTACCTCTTGCCCCTCGGCATCCAGTGACCTGCTTTGTTGTATAAATTTACTGTTCAAGTTTAACAGCCTCTTTATGGCTGTACGTGTAGCCTTCCTTGGAGAGAGCATCCGCAATCTAAGTTTGAAGCTCGTCGTGAATGTGAGACCTTCCTGCCCCTGTAAGGGGTTCCCATCCCAAGGCCTCCCTTTCTCTCCTCCCTTAATGCCCAGGGCATCTCCCCTGGGTTGGGTTGGGGAGTCACTGAGATCCAGGATTTGACAGGTGGGCTCAGGTGGACATGGGGGTGGGCATGGGGGTTGCAAAGGCCTAAATTTTCTGTCCTCATTTTAACAAGAAAGAAATAAAAGGAAAGGCAAGATCTAGGTTGATTCTTCAGGGAAAGTGCTATTTCTGTAGTAAGAGAGGCCCAGAAGGCAGGAGTCACCTTCAGGAGGAAGGGAGGGGGCTAGGGCAGAGATTTGAGAGCAAGATGGCAGTCCTTCCTGCTATCTAACCTCCTTCCCTCCTGCTACATCCTTGGTTCTGCCTCAGGGCAGAAGGGAAAGAATATACTTTCCTTTCCCCCAGCATCTTCTTCCTTCATTCAGCCTCTTGTCTGACTGAGGGCTGAAATTCCAGTTCCAGTCTTTCCTTTCTGGCCCTCCTCCCCTCAGAGATGTACACCCCTCTTTCCCAGGGCCCCTCTTCCTCCTAATCTCAGGGTGCCTTGCTCCCCATCTCGTCCCATCTCTGCCTTCTGGGGTGCCTTCTGCTGCCCATCCCGTTCCCCACTTTGCCTTTACTTATCCCCCTTGCCAGCAACGTGCTTTTTACGGGTCAATAAAATTAGCAGAGGGAAGGGGAGCAGGGGCTCAGGGGTGCTAAGCTCAGTGGCCTTGAATGTGGCTGGACACGCAGTCTGGACGCCTGTCATTCCAGGACTGAACAGTGACAGCTGAGGGACCTGAGCTGGCATTGGGGACTGGGAGTGGGGGGCGGCAGTTCCCGGAGAGGGATGAGGATAAAGATGACCCGGGTTCCTAATGACCTCAGTGGCCCAAGCCCCTATACAGCCAATCCACGGGACAGCGGACCCTGCCTTTGAGCTGGGTGTCCTATCTCCCACCCACCTTGCCCGGCTGGAAGAGCTTTCTTGAGAAGGGATCTCAGATGGAAGAGGGAACTCGGACAAGGAGGGGCTTCTGGGCTTTCTTCATGGGAGGGGGTCTTCATAGGGAGCCACTGGCTCCAGAGCATCCGGGCAGGCTGCCTGAAGATTTCATAAGGCCCTCAGAGGTGTCCTAACTTCCCAGTCCCCAGGAAAACCGTGGCGCCCGACCTGGCCTACTCCCCACCTGAGTATGCCGGCCCCGCCCCACCCGCAGAGGCTCCCCCTCCCGGGCCCCGCCCCCGGGCCGGGCCCCGCCCCTCGCCCGCCCGCCCGCCGCAGCTGCGCTCCGGAGCGCGGCGAGAGCAGGTGGCCGTGGCGGGCTCCGTCTCTGCCCCGCAGGTAAGAGAGCGACGCGGGCTGGTCCACGCTGAGGACCTCGAGGGCAGCGCGGGAATACAAGGCAGCCCCTTCCACCTGTCCCGTCCCCTCAAAGCTGGGAACCCCAAGGGACAGTGAGGACATCCCTATCCTGGCTCTGCGCTCCAACGCTGGGCAGGTAGCGGTGCTGCTAAACTTTGGGGAAGTTTAGAAGGTCGTAACTAGCTATCCCTGATGCCGGGCTGGGCTCCAAAGGTGGGTAAGGACAGAGCCGAGCATTAGGGACTTCCAGAAAAGGTTGGGAGCTGCAACTGCGGGGGCTCCAGAGTAAGAGGGACCTCGTTGAGTCAGCGTGTGGTGATGGGGTGACCCAGTGCCTTCTGTTCCGTGAGCAAATGAGGTGAGGGCCACTGCGTAGCTGACCTAGAACCTGGGCTTTCAGGTGAGCCCCTGGGAACAGGTGTGGCTGGGTGAGGGAGGTGGGGGAACCAGGAACTGGCCAGATGACCTGGGAAGTCCGGAGAGCCTCCAGACTGAGTAAGTCTTTTCTGTCACAGATGTATTCACACACATTACTGGACCTGCTGTTGACGGGGGTTGTATTTACACCTTCGGTGTTGGGACTTGCCTCCCAGGACCTCAAGAAAGGCTTCGTGAAAGAAGAGGTCTTGGGCTGCCAGTTCAAATGTGATGCTTAGGGCTCTGAACCACAGAGGAGAAGCAGCCTCTGGGCCTGGGAGCTGGGTTGGGGTTGAGCAGAGGATCCTGCATTGTGGAATGGAGGGAGGTCAGAATGCTGCCGTCTGGATCCAGCCCGGACCCCAGGGACCTCCCAGAGATCAGCACAAGCCTTTGGACAGGCATAGGTGACAATTGAGGTGGGAGCTTCCATGTCTGTCCAGATTCCCCATTCCATTGTCTCCTCTCTCCACACATACCATTGTTGTCAGGTAGTTCTTTCTCATATCTGACCTTCATCCCTTGTGCTTCTGTGCCAGCTTTTTGCTTCTAAGAGGCAAGGTGCTACAGTGGAAAGAGTGTGGGCTTTGGGATTAGAAAAACCTGAGTTCTATCTCCTCTACCTACTATGTGACTTTGGGCAAGTTACTCAACCTCTTTGAGTTTGCGTTCTCACCTGTAAAATAATAGAACTCATAGGGTGGCTGCAAGGATTAAATGAGAATACGCACATAAAGCATTTAGCACAGTGCCCAGCACCTGGTGAGGGCTCACTGAGAGTAAGTGTCTCCTCGTGTGTAGGACAGCAAAGCCCATCTGTGGGGGTAGGGGTGGGAGTGGGGGTGGGGGTGAGTGGGAGGGGTGGAAGTTTGTTTTCAAACTTGGCCAGAGAGAGCGAAGCCTTTCACCACTATCCCTGCCACTACCACCAGCCCCTGCTGGTCCCTGGATCCAGATGCTGTGTCTGAGATGTCCAGGGCACCTCCTCCTCTCTTAGTTGCCCTGTTTGTCCTGCCCTTTGTCTCGGGGGTGGGGAGAGGGTCCCCGTCAGGGCAGGGACCTGTGACAGCAGTAGCCCACTTGGGGATCAATGGAACAAGCCCTGACTTGGAGAACCAACCTGAAAAAAAAAAGTCTTGCTGTCATCACCTCCCTGCCTTCCCTCTTCCAGAAATCCAGAAGTTGGGATCAAGTCGCACTAATTTTTTCCAGGAAGGTAAACAATACAAGTAACTGAAAGTCCTGTTTGGGGATTGACTAAGCTGTCCTCCAAAGGAAAGACAGCTTCAGTCTATGACCTGAGCTCTGGAGGCCACTGAGAAGGCTGGGCCCAGCACCACCCTTAAACCTGGGTGGGAAGAAGGTTCCGCTGCCCTGAGCTGGGCCCATTCAAGGGCTCTGCTCTGGCCTTCTTCCGGCTATTTCTTTCCCTATGGGATGAGGAGTCAGCCAAAGGGATGAGCCTGCCAGGAGCCTGTGCATCCCCTGTAAGAGCACACTCCTGTTACCTGTGGCTCCCTGCCCACATGGTCACCAGCTTGCTCCAGGCCTGCGTGAGCCTCTTCCCCGGATCTGGCCTCCCCAGGGCAGATTTCCCCACGAGTGTGTAAACCCCTAAGTCTGAGGGATGGCCAAAGGGCAGCTGTTTGCAGGGTGTGGAAGGAGCTAGGATTTGTAGGCTGGGGGTTCACACACATGCATGGAAGCCCCTGGAGGTGCAGAAAAAAGCTAGCAGTAAGAAAGGGGATGCTGGCCTGGGGCCAGGGGTAAGAGTGGGCCTGTCTTTCCCCAGACAGCTTTATTCTGGTACATGACTCCCAGGAGTCAGAGAAATCTAAATCTGAACCTGATCTTCCAGGTCGTTACGAAGGTATATTTATCAGGGTGGGAAGTTGGAACCTATTTTATTTAAGTTTGTTAGCTTGATTTATAACTTTTAAATATTTAGACACATATATGTGGGCCTCCGCTTGTCCTCTTGCCCCAGGCCCTGCAAATTTTAGGGGTGGGCCTGGCTGGTCCAGTGACTAAAATTGCCATTTGGTGAATTCCCTCCGTGCTCTCCTTGTTCCCCAATATAGTAGACTTCCTATAAAATTAGGCTCAGGACATGCTCACCTGAACCAGGAAGGAATTTCAAGGTGAAATAAAAACTGTCAGCTGTTGCCAACAAGCAGCCACCCCCTTGGGCCTCCTGACCTCATTCTCCACCACAAAATTGGAACAATTTTTTATTTTTTTTTTTTATTTTTTTTAAAGATTTATTTATTTTATTTATTTATCCCCCCCTTGCTGCTTGTGCTGCTGTGTCCATTCGCTGCGTGTCTTCTCTGTGTCTGCTTATCTCCCCCTTGCTGTGAGGTCTTGCCGCATCAGCCCACGGTGCCACGCGAGCCGGTCCGCCCTCACAAGGAGGCGCAGGGAAGCGAACCCGGGGCCTCTCATA
>JAQZBX010018853.1:0-34265 GCA_029593785.1 Cabassous unicinctus | reverse complement strand
TCTTCACTGTTGGTGGGAATGCAAAATGGTACAACCACTATGGAGGACTGTTTGGCAGTTCCTAAAGAAGTTGAATATAGACTTGCCACGTGACCCTGCAATACCACTACTGGGTATATACCCAGAAGAACTGAGAGCAGTGACACGAACAGACATCTGCACACCGATGTTCATAGCAACATTATTCACCATTGCCAAAGTTGGAAACAACCCAGGTGTCCATCAACAGATGAATGGATAAACAAACTGTGGTCTATTCACACGATGGAATATTATGCAGCTGTAAGAAGAAATGAAGTCGTAAAGCATTTGGCAACATGGATGAATCTGGAGGACATTATGCTGAGTGAAGCAAGCCAGACACAAAAGGACAAATACTGTATGAATGCATTACTATGAACTAAATATATTGTGTAACATATTGTTTGATACACACACACACACACAAAAATTTTTTATATGTATCTACTACATTTAATGGAGAAATGTATATATTTATTCATCTGTGTTTACTTTTTAGTTTTTAATTATTTATATTTTTGATTATTAAATGTACAAATAAAGTTAAGGAAAAAAAAAAAGATTTTACATGGACTCTTGCCAGCTTAAGTCCAGATTCACTGACAAATTAGACAACTGCAAATCTTTGAAAAATATTGTTTTTCAAAAGTTCTTTGATTTTGCAATTAGGGCTAAAAGATTGGGTGTTTCCACTTCCTTCAGATGGGAAGAGACAGAAACGATCTTTATAATCTCATTCCTGTCTGCAGTGAGAGTAATCATAAGATTTGTAACTTTTCATTGTAAATTACTGGTTTTGTTTTCCTTTCTAGATCCTGTAGATATTGGAGACAGAACTATTTTGAGGAAATACAATGGGAAAAGAGGAAAGAACAATTAAAAACCTTTGTGGTAACAAACAAATGCCCTTTCTCTTTGCTACAAAATCTTCGCTCACAATTTTTGTTATATCTTTTAAAGTGAAAAATAAACTGATGCAGTTTAAAACAAACAAACAAACAAACAAAAAACAAAAAAAACTCTCTAGCGGTGAGAAGTAGAAGTGGCTCAAGCCAATGGGTGCCTCCCTCCTACATGGGAGGTCCCGGGTTTGGTTCCCCGTGCTTCCTAAAAAGACGAGGAGCAGACAACGAATGGACGGACACAGAGAGCAGACAGTGAGCACAAACAATGATGGGGGTAGGGTGTAGAAATAAATAAATTAAATAAATCTTTAAAAAGCAAAAACAAGAAAAAACAACCCTCTAGTGGAAACGGCAGATAAAGACAGGCTATTAGTAAAGCCTATTCTTGTCTCTACCAGTAAAAATAAGAATGAAAGGAAAAATAAATAGAGAAAAGTAAGGAAGAAGAAAAGAGACAGGCAATAGCATAGATGAAAAGGGAGGGGGAAAGAGCAAAAAAGAAAGAAGCAGGATGAGAAAAAAGATAGGAACAATAATAGAGAGCTGGGGGGGGAGTGGGGGTGAATATACTAGTCTTCTCATCACTAGTTAACTGCTGAGCCAGAACTAGAATCTGGATTATTCACAACACTGTGGTGTTTTGTCTGGAATGGAAATGCTCACACATATAATTTTTAATCTAGGCTAACAAAAATCACTTAGATTTATCAGATAGCAAGACCAAAATTGTTTATCTGAGACTGCCTACAAAATAACTGACATTATTTTTGAAGTACGAATAAAATACCTGTCTTACCAGATCATTTAAAACAATGGAAATTTGGAGGGTGTATAATCTAGGACAAAAGTTGTGACTTCTGTATATACCGGGAAGGAACTTAAAAAGACACTCCAAGCTCCAATTGTTCTCTGGGGTAGGAGTGTCACATTCTTGTTTAGAGTGGGAAAGCTTTGGTTCAGTAAAAAGGACTACACTGCTTGCTTGTTTAAATAAAGAATACTACATACTGCACAATATAGTGTGGGACATTTAGCCATTTTCAGTGGAAATTAGACCCCAAATCTCTTTATTTCACAGGTATGTCATTCTTCTTCCTGCACACCCAGCCCTCAAGGGTTAAAAGCAGCCTAAGCCTCTCTGGAGAAGAACCAATCATCTTCTCCCTTGATGACATCATACCTCTAACTGGATGTCAGGCTAGAAAGGCCAAGACATCTGGGACCTGGCCAGGAAGGGTGCCCTCCCGGCTGTTGCCACTTCACTTCTCATCAAGGAATTCAAGAGCCAAATGTTCCCTCAGCTATCATTTCAGACAAAATCAGGGCATTCCCAAGTTCCCTGACCAGAAATTATTCTCAGTTTACACAATATGCATACAAAAAGCATGTCCCTGCTCTTTACCCATTTCCCACTTGTTTAATATTTATGAAGGCTGATTACACAGCACAAATTTAATCCTTAACAAAATACTAGCAAACTGAATCCAACAGCACATTAAAATAATCATATACCATGACCAAATGGATTTATCCCAGGTATGGAAGGCTAGTTCAACATAAGGAAATCAATTAATATAATACTCCACGCATTAATAGAATAAAAGAAAATAACCACATAATCATCCCAATTGATGCAGAAAAGGCATTTGACAAATTGCCTTTCTTGATAAAAACATGTAGAAAACTAGGAATAGAAGGACACTTTCTCAACATGACCATAACAAAAAGCTACTAGAGCTAATAAGTTCAGCAAAGAGGCAGGGTACAAGATCAACATGCAAAAATCAGGAGTGTTTCTATATGTTAGTAATGAAATGAACAATCTGAAGAAAAAAATCAAGGAAAAATTTCCATTTACTATAGCAATGGAAAGAATCAAATACCTAGGAATAAATTTAATCAAGGATGTAAAGGACTTGTACACAGAAAACTACAAAACATTGCTAAAAGAAATCACAAAAACCTAAATAAATGGAAGGACAGTCCATGTTCATGGATTGGAAGACTAAATATTGTTAAGAGGTCAATTTTACCCACAGCGATATACAGTTTCAATGCAATTCCAGTCAAAATTCCAATAGCAGGAACGGATGTGGCTCAAGCAATTGGGCGCCCGCCTCCCACATGGGAGGTCCTAGGTTCAGTTCCCAATGCCTCGTAAAGAACATGAGCAGATGCCACAATGAGCAGATGCCACAATGAGCAGATGCCGCAACCAGCAAGCACCGTAACCAGCAGACGCCGCAGTCAGCAGATGTTGCAACCGCAACAATCATCAGATGCCACAAAGAGCAGACGCCGCAACCAGCAGGGAGCAGAAGTGGCTCAAGCAGAAGTGGCTCAAGCAGCTGGGCACTCACCTACCACATGGGAGGTCCCGGGTTCAGTTCCCGGTGCCTCCAAAAGAAGACATACAGACAATGAGCAGACAGATGAGGGAGCCATCTCAGGGGTGGGGTGGGGTGGGGGATGGATTAAAAAACAATAAATTAAAAAATATAAAAACAAAATTCTAATAGCCTTCTCTGCAAAAATGGAAAAGCCAATCATCAAATTTATATGGAAAGGTAAGGGGCCTCAAATAGTCGAAACCATCTTGAAAAAGAAGAACGAAGCTGGGGGAGTCACATCCTGATTTTAGAACCTATTTCAAACCACAGTAATCAAATCAGCACGATGTGGGCACAAAGGTGGACATACAGGCCAATGGAACTGAATTGAGAGTTCAGAAATAAATCCTTTGGCCAAAGGATTTTTGACAAGTGTGCCAAGTCCACACAGTGAGGAAAGAATAGTCTTTTAAACAAATGGTGCTGGGAAAACTGGACATTTATATGCAAAAGAATGAAGGAGGCCACCTATCTCACACACCATACACAAAAATCAACTCAAAATGGACAAAAGACGTAAATATAAGAACCAACACTAAAACAAAGCAAAGCAAAACAAAACAAAACAAGACCAAAAAACCTCCTAGAAGAAAACATGGGGAAGCATATTCTAGACCTTGTGTTAAGCAACGGTTTCTAATACTTTGCACCAAAAGCAGGAATAGCAGAGGAAAAAAGAGATAAATGGCACTTCATCAAAATTATAAACTTTTGTGCATCAAAGGACTTTATCAAGAAAGTAAAAAGACAACCTAAAGAACGGGAGAAAGTATTTGGAAACCACATATCAGATAACTGGGTTAATAGTCAGAATATATAAAGAAATCCTACAACTCAACGACAAAAAGACAACTCAATTAAAAAACAGGCAACCAAGTGCCACTGATTGTGTACTTTGGATAACTATATGCTTTATTAATATGTATCAATAAAATTGATTTGTTTAAAAAAATAGGCAAAAGACTTGAACAGAAATTTCTCCAAAGAAGATAAACAAATGGCCAATAAGCACATAAAAAGATGCTCGACATCATTAGCCATGAGGGAAGTACAAATGAAAACTACTATGAGATACCATTTCATACCCACTAGAATGGCTACTATTAAATTAAAAACAAACAAACAAACAAACAAACAAAAAAAACCCCAAAAAAGAAAGTAAGTGTTGGAGAGGATATGTAGAAATAGGAACCCTCAGGCCTTGTTGGTGGGAATGTAAAATGATGTAGTCATTCATCATCACTGAAATGAAATAATTAGAATGTGCTAATTCAAAGAGCCAGAAACTAGAACACAGGATACCAGAGGCCAGGGTGGGGGAAGGAAATGGGGAGTGAATGCTTAATTGGTACAGTTTCTGATTGAGGCAATGGAAACGTTTTGGTAATGGATGGTGGTGATGGTAGCACAATATTGTGAATGTAATTTGCACCACTGAATTACATATTTGAATGTGGTTAAAAGGGGAAATTTTAGATTCTATTTATGTTACCAGAATAAAAATTTTAAAAAACAAACATATAGGACAGTGCAACAGAGTGAACCCTAATGTAAACTATGGACTATAGTTAGCAGTATAAGTATAGTAATATTGTTTCATCAATTGTAACAAAGTTACCACACTAAGGCAAGGTGTTAATAATGAGGGAAAACTGTGGGTGTGGGTGTATATGGGTGGGTGGGGTATATGGGAACTCCATTTTATGCATTATTTTTCTGTCAACCTACAACTTCTCTAATTAAAAATTTTAAAAAAATTTTTTTAAATTAAAACCCCCTCAAATTTATCACTGAAGCCTTTACCCGAGTTTTAAATGGCCAACATGTTTACGCTAAGTAGACAAGTCATCTTCTGTGGCTTTCTCTTCTGTAAGTTTCACTTCCATTCAAAGGCAGGTAGGTGAGAGACCTATCTGACCCCACAGACATCTTATACATTCAAACCACAATCTGACCTGAAAGTACTTTGCTTTTCTTACAAGGTACTTATATCAGACATTAATTGTTGCTGCTGTGTGCACGTGTGCCCATGGATGCATCATCCTGAGGAGGAGACAAAGATGAAAATACAGTTACATGATTCTAACATAGGAGGAACACAAGTGAAATGTGACACTACCGCCAACTTAGCAGGAAGGAGAACAGGCCTCTTTCCTGTTGTTGGAAGTGGGAAAGGCTTCCAGATAAATGATGAATTTCTCCTGCTTCCCAGCATCCTGAACATCCAAGCCTTCTGGTTCATTTGCAAATGAAGATTAATTTACAATTTACATGCAAGAGCCATGTTTACTGCTCCAACACATAGCCTCTATTCTTGCTGATAAAAACAGTTCTAAAAACGTCTGTATCATTCAGGGTCCCAACAGGAAAAAGAAAGGCACAAACTGGGTAATTGAAAGAGCATAATAAATGGATTATTTGTACAGGTTTGGGTAGGGTTGAGGGAGAGCAACCCAAAACGGTGAAGTGCCTGGAAGCTAGTCACAGTCAGGAGCCCAGGCCTGAAGGATCAAGGAGAGAGAATGGTTACCAGAACCCAGAGGAAGCAGCTGTTGGGAGAGGGTCATCTCTCCGGAGTGGTGGCCTTCAGGAGAGGGACACAGGCAATCCAAGAATACCTTGGCCCAATGATGCAACATACATAGGTCAGCCTTGGGCATAGGAAGAGAGGACAGGTAATGGACCTGTAGGACAGACAGAAAATATCTGGCACAGTATCTCACAATTGGAGAATGGTTTAAATAACAACAAACGAACCAACTGGATGAGACAGCCATACAACAGAATACTAAGAGAAAGATCTGGATCCAGTTCTCACTGCCACTGCCACGTGTGGTAGATTGGATTAGGTACCCCAACAAACACATGCTCTTAATCTGTGTCCCTGTGGGTATGAAACCACTATAAACAGGACCTTTTGAAGGTGTAATTTATAGTTCAGGTGTAGCCAACTGCATTAGGGTGGGTCTTAATCCATATTATCGGAGGCCTTAGAAAGATAACCTGGAAGTCACAGAAGCCAGAAAGCAGAGGACATCGCCACGTCACAGGAGGCAGAGGTACAAGCCAATGAACCCCAAGGATTGCCCACAACCAGCACCAGAATGCCACAGACTACGGGAGAAAGCAAGCCTTGTCACTCTCTTGACTTTGGACTTCTAGCCTCAAAACCATGAGCCAATAGATTCCTGTTGTTAAACCCAAACCAGTTTGTGGCATCTGTAATAGCAGCTCTGGCAAACTAAGACAACATGATAAGATAGCCATGATATGCAGTGATGAGGTAAGAAAAGCAAAATCTATAATCAGAAAATATACGAAGACCTTAAATTTGAATATACATCAAAATATGACCAGAAGTTAACTATATATACAGGGGTGCAGGAGATTTTCCCACTCCTTATCTATATTAAAAAATATTTCATATCCCAAATTTATTATTTTGATAACCATGTCAAATGTTAACTTTCATTCAGAGATTAGCGAAAATTAGCATGTGATTTCTTTCCCACCCAAGATTCCAGAAACCCTGAATTCTATCTATGGGCACTCGGGACTAAGAACCCCTGATTGAAGTCTACGTGTTTTTAAGGTTTTATTTCTGTACAGCTTCTATTTTAACTTCTATTATGCCCCAGGGATATGACAACAAAGAATGATTTGATTTCATTGGAAAACATAGAAAATATCTACTGAAGCTTGGATTTAGATCTCCTCTTAGGCTATGCTCTCTTAAAGGCAAACTTGATTACATCTTTGTTACCAAAAAATTTAATAGAAAATAGGGAGAATGCTAGTGTCACTAATGGATGCTAAGAGGTTTATCATAACCAGGCTAACTTTCAGAAGTCATCTTCAGGCTAGTCAATAAGGGCCACATTAACGAACAGTAAGGCGCAGTATGCATTTGGAGAAAATGACCCCCACATCTACTAACTGTGCATGTTCCCCAGCTATACAACATCTTCCCTGACAACCAACCAATCGGCCACTTCTGGCCATTAGTATAGATGAACACATTTGAAACATAAATAGTAGAGAGGGCTGCAGATTTCTCTGGGTCTCTTCTCTGAAACAGTTAGGCAGAAAGGCTCATGAATTTCCCAAAGAACAATGCAGGAAACCAGCCCTACCCTTCCAGTCTGGGGTGGGGCAGAGCCCTGAGGGAGGATGGCCGGTTGAAGGGCCTGAATTCCACTGCTTCCCACAGTCACTTCCCCACCACCTGCCACCAGAGGACCACCCTCAAAGACCTGTGCCTTTCTGAAGGTCTGCATACACTCCAAGCCTCAGTTCCCATTCTCCAAAGCTCCAGGCACAATAATATTAATATCTGCCACTTACTCAACACCTTCTGCATGCCAGGAACTGTGCACTTAAACATATCTTTTCAAATTGGCAAAACAACTCTGAAAAACAGATTTGAGTCTTCTTTTACAAATAAGGATAATAAAACGGAGGCTTAGTTAGGTCACCCATGCAACCAAAGTGGAGTAAATGGTAGAACCAGGACTCAAAGCTCGATCTGCTGACTCCTGAGCCTGTGCCCTGTGTACTCCCCTGCCCTGCCTTCTAGGAGCGGCCTGGCCAACTCAACCCCATCTCTGCTATGATCATGGCTACCTAGGCCCCCAGGGCCTTCTTCTCCCTCCCCATACTTCACAGTGAGGAGCTAGGCTGGGTCTAAGCTCCTTCAGAGCAACCTTCCCCATCTTCTGGAGATCTAATGACAACAAAGAAAAAATCATCAAGCACGGGAGACTGCAAGGCAGCTGTCAGGCACTGGTCAAAGGTAGAGTGGGGAGCGGCCTTGAACTAAAACCCGGTTCTCGGACAGCTTTCCAAAGCCCCAGGTTTAAGGGCAATCACGAAGGGGGGGAAGAGGGGAGGAGACTCCTGAAGTTTCTCTTTAGACAGAGATAACCCATGAAAACGAAAACAATGTTGAAGGGTTACACATAATGGACCTGCTAATGTTTGCTATGCAAGCAATGTTTGATCTTCTGAATTCTTTCCAATAAGACCTCAATTGTCTTTCTGTTTTTTGCTTTTTTTTTCTCTAAATTTAAAATGTAGCCAATGCTTCTGGTGCAAATGCCGACCCCAGCCTCACCACAAAACTGGCCCAGGATACCTAGACCTCGAAGGGTTCCAGGGTTCACTGTACTCACCCGCAGTCTCTACCTGCACAGGAAATAACAGCATATACAAATGAACTCTTCTCATTAAGATGCCAAGAGACAAACAGCTGATTAGCCCAAATGGCTAACTTCAATTAAACTGGGCTTTGCCTCAGTGATTTCATGTTTCTTCAGGAGAAAATGGTGGTGCCGGTAAGACTGCCTGGCAGTGCTGCATGTTAACAGGGCATGAATATCCCGTGAAGAACCACCCAGAAGCCCTGACATCTAGGGTGGGGGGATGCTCAGGAAAAGGAGCCATAAAGAAGAGGTAATTCATTAGACTGGCTTATAAACTTCCCCTGAGAGAAAGAGGCACCTGCATTATTTCCACTTTAGACTTGGCCCCTACTTCTGGAGAAAGCTTCTAGTCCATCTGAAGTATTCTGAGATACTGACTAGCAAATCATGCATTCACTTCTCGGCCTCATGTTCAAGGCCCTCTCACTGTCCGGTCCCAATCTCACTGTCTATGCTGCCTGCTGTCTTGTACAGGCTCACCAAATCTGCTTGCTAGTGAACACCTCTGCAAAGGATTCCTCGGTACCGGGTAAACAGAGTCCTAAGCCCCATCTTCTCTGGAGATAACGGGGCTGGAGGAATTGCCCCGGCCCTGTTCCCACACTAGGGATGTGACTGGCTTTGGTTTACAAAACTTTGCAGCTGCAACCCAAATAGAGTAGTGAAGGGGATTTAGTTTATAGATCTTTCAAATAGACAAGTCAGCTGTACTGTTCCCCTCCTCTTGAAGAGCTAAATTCAGCTCTTAAAAATGTTCCTGGGAGACACACCAGTTCACTTCAAAGGCAGCTTCCTCCCAGCAAGAAGCTTGCAAGGGTAGCACTTTAACATGCCTTGGGTGTTTACCGATCTTTGAGAAACACATTCTTCTGCCTAGCAAGATGTGTCACGGGTCACTGAAAACTATTTGGGTACATATTTCTAACCATTCTCTAACAATGAAAGGAACCTGGGCTTCAGATTCCAAGTGTCTGCTCCTCCCTAATCTCTCTTTGTTTCCTGAACCACCTAGTCCTCTGCTTTACTAGCCCAGGAATGTGGGATGGGCAGGACACTTCTGCTGGGAAGGGCATTTGGTTTTCCAGGGGGAACACAGTAAGAATAATCATGGAGGAATGGAACAGAAAAGCCCTCTTCTGCCCCCCTTTCAGCAGCTTCTCTCAAAGATCCCCCTCTCCTAGCTCACCCTAGATCTTCCTTTCCTTGTCCTCCCAAAGGACTTATAGGAAGTACTCTAGCTCTTAAGCACCTTCAGGGTGAGCATGATTCCCTCAATGGGGCCAATGGGATCCAAATATTTCCTAACAGCAAGTCATTTCTAGGAACTACCCCTCCCTCAGCCCTGCTCTGCTGGGGCCTCCACCCTCAAGCTTAACCATTAATGGAGCTGTCCTCTGTAAACCAGGCAGCAAGATCCCCTGCCCTGGCTACCTGGTTCTTGCCTCCCTCACGGGTGTCAGAAACACACTGGTCCCAGTGTGAAGGAACCGGGGTAGCCCCAGCCCAGATCCTAACTCTACCCCTGGAGTCAGCACAGGGGAGATGTGGTGGGCCACGGCTGGCCCAGCTCTCTGTGATGTCACGCTGGCCTTACCTCATCCCACTCCGAGGCGAAGGAGGGTGACTTCTCCAGCCTCTTCTTCCCAATGCTGCAGTTGGACAAGGACTCACTCCGGCTCCCCATTGTAGTGTCCTCCGTTGGTGAGCAGGTCAGGAGATCAGAGTCAGACTTGGACAAGCTGCGGCTGAGTCTGAGTTCAGCTTTGGGTTTGCTGGTGGGAGGGGCTCGGCTTCTAGCCCCGCTCTGGTCTTCTTCCACAGCACCACCAGGGAGCGGAGATGCTGCGTGAGTCAAAGTTTCGGGGTGCGACTGGTTGTTGGTGGTGGGCAGGCCTGCTGGGTAGCCCACTCTCTTACTCTGGTCCAGGGCACTGGTCTGGGAGGTTCCAGGAGTGTGCGTGCGCATCTCTTCCAGCTGCATGCTGGCCTCGTGGCAGGCGCCCTGCTTGGGGGACCCTTCTGGATTGCTCTGGCCAGTGGCAGGTAGCAGCTGGAAAGGGTCCTGCCCCACCTCACACACCGGGGAGGAGCCGTGGAGGAGACCGGAGAACTGCTCTGGGACCTGCCCGTCCTGCCCTTCCACAGAGTCCTGGCTCCGGCTGCTGCTGCTCTGCCTAGGGTCTTGTAGTGGACGGAGAGACAGAAATAAGAAAAATTAAACGTGCCAAAAATCAAAGTTCCAACGCGGCAAGTGTACGGCAGAGGAGAAGAATTCAAAAATAGAGTAAGAGAGAGAAGCTAGATAGGCTGAGGGGGTGGGGGTGGGGGCGAGGGAGAGAAGGAGGAGAGGAAGGAACAAAACAGTTTCGTATTGTTCTTAATGTTCAATTTGTACCCAAAGTCAGAGCATTTATGAAATTCCAAACACTGGTCTGATTAATGCTATCTGGCAGCCTTCCCCGTTGTTAGATTTCTGTTAACATTAATGACCAGATCTTGCTATATAAGGCGAGGAGAAGTTCTAACTATACCCTACAGAAAGGACACAAGTGAGGAGAGAGTGAGTGAACGTGGAATAAAAGTAAAAGGAGAGGAGAAAAGGAGAGGGAGAGAGCGTGCGCCAGCAAGCAAACACCAGCAAGCGAGACTCACTCCTGGAACATCTGATACATTTCCACAAAGGCCAAAGTGTTATTTAGAGCCACCCACCCTCCCTTCCTTTGGCAAGCAGCAACAGAGGGAAAAAAAATGGAGATCATGATCCACAACCTGCAACTTCTGGAATTCCTTAACTGAAAGTGCAAAACAAAACAGCAGAGAAATAACTGCTTCCTTCCTCAGAGGGGGGCATTCAGAGTTCCACACCTCATCCTTCCTCAGGGAGCAGAGACTTTGTTTCTTTCTTTCTTTGTTGAGAATGTGTACATCTTGCTCCTTCCAAAGCCTCTCAGCTGCTCATATTTGTTTTAAGTTTAACCTTAGTTGATCCACTGAAAACCAAACGGTCTAATTTGTCAATGCCGGGAGACATTTGCAGTTCTCTCAAGACCTTCTGAACATCCTAGAAATCTGACACTACTAGCTCATTAAGCCAACTACTACTGTACACTCATCCAAAATATCAAATACTTCTGCCCTGAAGTAGCATAAATAATTGACCAAATCAAAATCCAACATAAGCACCACACCGTGACAGCCAAGGGCTTCCCCTTGCATGAACAACTCCGTCCCATTAAAGATTTTAACCCACATCAGCAGGGCAGATAACAACACTATGTCCAGTACCAGCTCACATTCCACATATTCAACTTTATTTTCTCTATAAGTGCAAATCTGTGGTACTTACACCATATTATTCCCTAGTCTGTCCAAAGCTCCCAAGAACAATCCATGAAATCAGAGAAACTTAGAACCAAATGGGTTGAGGTTACTGTTTTTACAGATAAGAAATCTAAGGCCCACAGACCTTTAGTGGTTAATCCAATGGATGGAGGTGGAGTGGGGCCTTTAACCTAGGACTCTGAAGCCCTGGTTCTGGTCCTGGCTGTGTGGACTTGGCAGTGATTTCATCTCGCTGGGTTCAGTTTCCAAAATAAGTGGGTTGGACTGAAATCCCTTTAATGTTATGACAGTGATGAGAATCCAAATCTCCACCATATCATATCAAACTGTCCGCCTGTAGGGGGTTCTGCAGAGCCCTGCCTACGTACGTCTTCTCTTGCCGCCTGTATAGCACCAACTCTCCCTCATCAGCACGCCTGCAGCTCAAAGCCTCTTATCAAAGGTCAGTTTTGGGGAGCAGATGTAGCTCAGTGGTTGAGCGCCTGCTTCCCACATACGAGGTCCTGGGTTCAATCCCCAGTACCTCCTGAAAAAGGAAAAAAAAAAGATCAGTTCTGTGTCTGAAAAAGATAGTCTGGTGAGGAAGGATACAAAATGAGCGGCGAGCAGCACTTCTTAAAGATGATGTACTAATACCCGGTCTCCACCTTGACAATATTACGTTGAGTGAAATAAGTCAGATGCAAAGTAACATGGTTTTATGATTCTACTTCTATGAAATAGATAGAAAATGCAAACTCATAGAGACAACCAGTACAGTACCGGTTATGGGGGAGGAAGGGGGAATGGGGAGTTAATGCATAATGAGTAGGGGGTTTCTTTGGGGTGATGGGAAAGTTGGATGGTGGTGAGGGTAGAGCAACATTGTGAATGTGATTAATCCCATGGAATGGTATGCAATTTCTATTGTATATATGTTTCCACAATTAAAAAAAAAAAAGAAGAGCAACTAAAGAGACAATGACAATTAAATGCAATACATTATCCTGGACTGGATCTAATAACGGAGGATATAAAGCTTAAAAGGACATTACTGGGACATATGAAAATACTGGAATATAGCCTGCAAGCTTCATATCAATGTTAATGCTCTTGAACTTGATAATTGTACTGAAGGTGGTTACATAAGTGAATAATATCCTTATTCTTAGGAAATGTACATGGAAGTATTATATATTTAAGGAGCATGATGTATGCAACCTACTCTCACATGTTTAAAAAAATGGATGGATAACAGACTGATATGGCAAATGTGGCAAAATCTATAAATTGGTGGCTCTAGATATCTTGGGGGGGGGGTGCTGAAGTTCTCTGTATGAGTTTTGTATTATATTTGCAACTGTCCTTAAGTTTGAAATTATTTCAAAATAAAAAGTTTATGTAAAAACAAGTCTTCACTGCCCATGCACAATGTTAGTGTCCCACAATGCCGTTTCTTTCAAGATAGCCTTTAAGGAAGGATCCCAACAAACAGCTCTCACAATGAGTCCTGAGAGAGATGCAGTTCCATTCATCCCACCCTTAAAGAAGAGTGGTTCATGGGAAGCGGGTGTGGCTCAGTGGATAGAGCCCCTGTTTACCATATGGGAGGCCCGGGTTTGCTTCCCGAGGCCTCCATGTGAGGGCACGCCGGCCTGAGCGGTGCGGTGGGCTGATGCAGCAACCTCATCGCAGGAAGCGGGTGTGGCGCAATGGATAGAGCACCCGTTTACCATATGAGAGGCCCTGGGTTCGCTTCCCGGCGCCTCCTTGTGAGGGCAGGCCGGCTCGCGTGGCGCCGTGGGCTGATGCGGCAAGACCTCACAGCAAAGGGGAGATAAGCAGACACAGAGAAGACACGCAGCAAATGGACACAGCAACACAAGCAGCAAGGGGGGGGATAAATAAATAAAATAAATAAATCTTTAAAAAAAAAAAAAAAAAAAGAAGAGTGGTTCAGCCTCCACAGTCTGTTCAGCTTTTGACAAGTCTGCAGAGGGAGCAGCCAATTAGCTCTACTTTATGGCTCTTATTATTTATCCACAGGAGCCCAGAAGTATGAACTCTGGCTTCTCATTCCTCTACACTTGACTGCTTCAGGACTTTCACATCCCAACTCCAAAGGTAAGGTTCAGAGCACTAACAAGCCCTTAACAACTTGAATCATTTTTCTAGGGAAGAAGCAATGCTAAGTTCATAGGAGTCCCATACAGCTTAACTCAGACCCGAGGAAACCGTGACTTCATGGCTATGAATATCACACATGACAACTGGCTGCCAGAACACAGCTGTCATGTAGTAGAACGACAGAGGATGACACATGACCATCTTGTAGCGGTACAGGCCAACAGTACTTCCTAGGAGAAAGTCAACCAGACTACAAAATCTGCCACCTCTGGGACTATATTCTAATGGCCAACTTCCTACAGATCCTGGCCCAAAGAGGCCAAGATGCAATGTCCTTCTGACCGCACTGGAATGCAAGACGACGACTTTGGTAACAGGAGCACAGGCTTCTATTCTTTAGCATTAGCTTCCAGATTCTTTTTTAACACTTTTTCTTGGGGGTGTGGGGAAGGACCTGACAACAACCACCAAAGAAAAACACTACAGCCCAGAACTGGGAGCCAGCCTGGCTCATGCTGCCTGGGTGGCTCTCAGAACACAGGCCCCAGAGAATGTTCTGACTCCTACAGTGGGAGCGACAATGGAGGCCCTGTCAAATAGCCACCCATTCATGCTAGCATCAATGAAGAAAGAGAGACAAATGCCAAGAGCTCAACACCAGACAGATGCCAGAGGGAAGAAAGTAGGCAGAGGGAATGGAAACTTATGGAAGAAGGAAATATGTGGAGAGGAAGAAAATCTGCAGGATATAACCTCATTACAGAAAACATGATCCTCTAATATTTAAGGAGTATAAGAAATCATGGTAAAGAATGTGATTCTTATAATTACACAACCTACCCAGGCAAGACATCTTGATATCTGAAAAGCATGTAGAACCATGATGGACACATGCCAAGCTCGCAAGAGATGTTAACAACTGTTGTTATCCTCCACACGGACCCACTACAACATACCTTACTTGCTGATGAAACAAACTACTCCCTTCCTTACAGGTCTGTCACAAGGATCATCAGTGACAATGCATATGAAAGTATTTTGTAAAACACAAAGTGCTTCATAAATATCCTTTACCTTCATCATCCTTACAGCTCTTGACAGCAGGAGGAAAGGACAGATGGTACTATGGTGCGAAGGCTGAAGTGAGGAGCTCTGAGATAGGCCCCAGGACTGTCTCTGTAGCCATCCAGTCCTCAATTAAGTGTGTACAGTGCCTGCCCTCATGGGCAGCTGTGGGAAATAAAGATGCAGACCCCGAGTCTGCCTCAACGGGCTTACCAGCCATTGGAAGGGACCGGCACATGTAGAAATAATCAGAATTCAAGGCAAAAATTAAGAGATGCTTTAAGAAAGGTGTAAACAAAGTACATGGTGAACAGAAAGGAACATGTGATTACTTAGAACCAGGAGGCTTCTCAGAAGAGGTGGCTTTTGAGCTGGCGCTGAAGGACAAGTACAACCATAACAGGCTTAACAAAAATGAAATATATTAGAAGGTCAGACACATGAAACTCGTGCCCAGGAACTCAAGGACTCACAAAAGAGACCCCTCAGGCCTGAGGCCTGCCTTCTGATGGGAATTACTGTGCTCCCACCTGCTGAACTGACAGCGTTCAACACTCCTCACAATTTGCCCTCAGCACTCCTCACAGTCTGCCCTTTCAGGAGAGACATAGGAGGTAAGGGGGCCCAGGGAGGTCCATTTCCTGACTCTCTCCATACATCAAGGGCAGCTGTTCTTCTGAATAAGACGCACCAGCGTGTTAGTTCCCAGTCTCTTCAACTTCCAATCTTTATTCATTGTGTGTTCATTTTCCTTTTAGTCTGTGAGCTGCTGAAGCAAGGGGTATTCTGTGCTGCATTTAGATTACTATGATGATCCCTAGGGACCTCAAAGAATTCTGAATAGTAACATTTAAACATTTTCAGTCATCTCTGCCCCTTTAAATTAGGGCTGAAAAATGCAGCTCACTCGAGGGGCTGCTAACTCAACACAATCCCCAGGGTCCAGGAAAAGGCTAGGGTACTGCAGGTTACCAGATTGTTTAACATTCTTTTTTCCACTAGGACTGGAACCACTAAACTGCCTGGTCACTCAGTAAGCATTAGAAATCATGTATATCCAGGTGAACCTCCACTCCTGGCTACTTTTACAGGGTCACCATACTTTCCCCAGGAGGAAGGTACTGACTAGGTTACTCGGACATTTCTTGGGGACTGTAATCTGTTATGACAAAAAGACTAAGCGTCCATTCAGGTCCATGGCAGCCTGATAAACAGAACAAGAGCTAGACTTGGATTCAAGAGGCCTAAGTCACAGGCCTGGCCCTGTGACTTTTCCTCTCTAGTCTCTTTAAAAATGAGGGGCTGGAGTACATTTTCTAGGGCTTTGAGATTTAGTATGGTTTGAATCTGTGATTAGATGACCTCTCTAAGGTCCCTTCCAGTTCTGTGATGTGAGGAACATGAGTAGCAGGGCTGCTGAGGAAATGGTTTAGCCTCATGGTTAAAAGCACAGGTTTTGAGTTCAGTCAAACTAGGGCTTAAATCCCAGCTCTACAAAACAAGGTAGACACAAAAGGACAAATACTGTATGATTGTGTTACTATGAACCAAATATATTGTGTAACATATTGTTTGATTCAAAAAAAAATTTTTTATATATCCAGTACATTTAATTGAGAAATGTATATATTTATTCAGCTGTGTTTACTTTTTAGTTTTTAATTCTTTATATTTTCAATTATTGAATGTACAAAATAGTCAAAAAATTAAAAATTTAAAAAAATTTAAAAATTATATGTATCCAGTACATTTAATTAAGAAATTATGTCTTCATCTGTGTTTACTTTTTAGTTTTTAATTGTTTATATTTTCAATTATTAAATGCACAAAATAAAGTTAAAAAAAAAAAAAAAAGTTGCTTACAAAATAAACAAATAAATCCCAGCTCTGAAACCTAACCTCTTCTTCCTCATTTACTAAACAGGGATAAAAATAGCCCCTACTCTGAAGATCTGCCTTGAGATATGCAATGATATAACCAGAGTGAATGAATTCAGCGTAGTGGCCAGCCCATAGTAAGCATTCAGTAATTGGAAGTTGCTATCATTATCATTTTTCATTTAAAACCATTTCCAAACTGCACTTCATGCTAACACTGCATGCAGAGGTTAATTTCCTTTTTCCTGAATCTGCAGAGGAGACTGGTTTCTTCTAAGGCTCCTATAAACTAGATAGAACAAAACAGAAATGCCAGGGAGGGTATAGTAGAGGGCACACCCTCAGGGGTCTTGAGTTTGGTTCAGGGTAAAGGGTAATAGCACAGTGGAAAACCTTCAGACCAGGCATCATCTCTCCACCTGCCTCAGTCGCATGCATACAGCCCAGCCTTGGAACTCAAGACTGTTTCAGACTGACTTGGTCCTTGATTACCTCTTTACCTTACATCTCTCCCATTTCTTTAAACTCCTCCTGAAGAATCTGCTCACTGCCATTAGATCTTTGGCCCCTCAAACTCCACCATTCTTCAATATAGTTCTGCCCAGATCAGTTTCCAGCTACTCGTGATATTTAACTGTGCCTAATTTAATAGCATACTTGCCATCCTTGTTCCCCTTGATCGTCTGCCAGTTCCAACTCTGGGTATTCACAACCATTTGCTTTCTCTTCTCCAGTTGCTGGAATGCTAAACACTGTTGAATACTCAAGAAACAACTGATTGAGTCCTCTACCAATTCATCTAACTCCAACAACTACCATTTATTAAGTACTAGATGTTCCATGCCAGACATTGTCCTGTGCATTTTCTTTTTAATATTCATAACCATGAGATAAGATTTAGTAACCCTACTTTACTTATGGAAACTAAGGGTTAACGAGGTTAAATGACTTCCTTAAGATCACCAGCCAATATGTGGTAGAGCAAGAATTCAAAACCAACCCTGACTACTAGGCCTAGCTATCTTTTTATTCATCTCTTGAAAACTATATCACCATAAGATCAATTCCTCATCTCTTCTGCTCTTTTCAAATTGTCATCTTTTATCCATAGAACCAGTACTCCTGGAAGATAATCACACCAACTTTCCTGAGAAGACTGAGGTCAAACTTCCTTAACTACCCTCCAGACCATGTCAAAATTTGGGAGTAATTGCATTTCTTCCCACCTGCCTCAGAGGCATATCCCCCTATCTAGGATTTACCAATGGCTTTCTAATTGCCTGACCCTTTTACTGATCTTCATCCTTCTAGCTCTTTCTACATCATTTGATACTGTTTACCACTCCTGCTCTTTGAAACTCTTCTACCTTGGTATGAAAGAGCCCCTTCTTACTTGGTTATAGGACTTTTAGATAGGCTCTTAGCCACCTAGAACAAAGACTACATTTACCATCTCCTTTGTAGTTAGGTATAGCACATGAACAATGGTTATAAGTGAAAGTGGTATGTGCAACTTCTGGGAATTGTCTTTAACGTGCCTTTCTTCTTCCCTATCTTCCTTCTTGGGCTGTTAGCATGAACATGGACAGCTATCAGGGACCATGAGGGGGCAGACAGCAGGAGCCTGGGTCCTTGACAATCATAAAACTGTCATACTTGGACTTCTTACTTCTGAACTTCCAGCTTGGTTAGACCACAGTTATTCTGCATTTTCTGCCACATTCTGCCTTGGCTTCCAAGATAGTACTGTACTATCTTGGTTATCTTCCTATGTCTCTTTCCCCTCATGTCCCTAAAAATAAGTCTGTCCTTAACCTCATCAATGTTTCTAGTCTTTCCCTCAGAAATTGATTCTTTTTTATGTTAACCATAACCTAAACCTGGATGACAGATGAATCTGTATTTCTAATTTTAACACCTTTTTGAACATCAAACCTACATTTCTGGAAAGCGATGTGGCTCAAGCGATTGAGCTCCTGCCTATCACACGGGAGGTCACAAGTTTGGTTCCTGGTGCCTCCTAAAGAGAAGACGAGCAGACACAAGAGAGCATACAACAAATGGACATAGAGAGCAGACAGCGAGGGCAAACAATGGCGGGGGGGGGGGCAGGGGAGGCAGGGAATAAATAAAATAAATCTTTAAAAAAAACCTACATTTCCAAGTGTTTACTGAATATCTTTACCTGGATGTTCTCCTGGTACATGTAACACCTCCAATTTAACATATTCAAAATTGAACTTAACATCTCCCCTCAAAAACACCCCTTCTGAATTCCCTATTCCCATTAGTTGCACAACATCTTTCCAATTAAGCAGATTCAAAACCACAGTGTTATCCACAATACCCTTTCCTCCTCATCCCCCCACATTTGACTATAAAGTTCTATTAATTCTACCTACTTAATACCTCTCCCAACCATACCCTCTGTGTGGTTTAGAGCTGTATGTACCCCAGAAAAAAATGTTCTTAAACTTAATCCATCCCTGTGGTAGTGAACCTATTGTCAGTGGGACCTTCTGATGAAGTTATTTCAGTTAGGGTATGGCCCACCTCATTCACAACGAGTCTTCATCCTATTACGGGAGTTCTTTATAAGTATAATGAAATTCAGACTGATAGAGAAAAAAACCGAGGGAGCAGCCAGAAGCTGAACATCAATGGAACCAGAAGAGAAGGGAGAGACCAGGAGATGCCACCAGTGTGTCTTGCCATGTGACAGGCTAAGGACCAAGGATCACCAGCAGCCAGCCCCAGAACACCACAGTCTTCAGGAGAAACCATGGCCTTGATTTAGACTTTTTTCATAACCTCAAAACTGTGAGCAAATAAATTCCCATTGTTTAACCTGACCCATTTTATTTTGCTAGAGCAGCCAAGGAAATGAAAACACCCTTCTTATAACCCTTTGCTGTGGTCCTAGTCTGGGTTCTAATTATCTTCAAGGGACTCCCTGAAGTCTCTTGACTTCAGGGTACTCTTGCCTCCAGTCTCTCCCAACTGTAATCTAGGACTCCACAATTACACATTCTTAAAATGGGGCTACTTTCCTGGCATCCCAACACAAAAGGCTTCAACAACACTGCACTGTCTTGAGAATAAAGGTTGACATTTGAGATCCAATACTCTCTGACAAGTTCCCTTTGCTCCAGCCAAACTGGATTACTTACCATTCTCCAAATATACTGTCTATCTTTTCCCATCATTTTTTTTTGTTCCCTCTGCCTGGAATGCCCTCTCCTTCCTCCTCCATCATGTTTAATTCTCTAGTTAGGGTTCAGCTCAAATGAAACTTTCTTCATAAAGCCATCCCTGATCTCTTACACTAACATAATTTAGTCTTCTTTTATACTCCCAAATTATTTTTATATCACCTTAAGATGAATTTAACATATTCTGCCCTTTTATGATTATTTTACATATGTCTTACCTGCTTTCTATTTTACCCATTTTGGATTTCCTACAGCATTCCTACATACTGCTTTGTATATAAATGGCTGTTGATATATTTGGTGAAAGAAAATAGAGATGCGTAGTTCACATTATGGGACTTGTTCCATAACAAAAAGAAAAGTGAACTATTCCAATTGGGAAACATAAACTGTTAAGAGGAAGACTGTTATACAGCAGGGCTGCTGGCAGGAGATGCTCTAAGAAAAAAGGTGAGAGAAGGGCAAGCTGGTGAAGATGAGGCTTAGTTGTTAAACCGTCTCATTTACATTTTCTGTCTTTAGGAACAGCACCTAAATGCACTCCTTGGACTCTACAGTGAAAATCCAGCCTGGACTTCCAGATAAAGATGGTGGATTGAACACAGGCACCTATTTTCTTTCCTTCTTGAAATCTCACTAAATCAACAGTAAAAGGAGATTTTTGTTTATGTCATTAAGGCATAAACTCAGAAAGAAGGAAAAAAAAAAAAAAGAGCAACAAAATTTGGAAGTAGGACTGCAGATGGAAGCACATCTGAGAAAACTCAGTCCTAAAGTGGTAAAGGAAAAAGCCACGATTTACACTACAGAATTCCCCAAAGGCTCAGTAATTGGCAGTGCTTTGGACATGGGAATGGAGGGAGAAGCTATAAAAAACATTCTCTTCCCCTTAAAGAGAAAAACAAACTTCATACAGGTGCACACAACTGCACACAGATCCAAACGCCTAGCTCTCAGAAATACTGACTTAATTTTATCTTAAAAAAAAACCTTGTGGGTCTATATTCTACATCATCTAACTCAGTAGAAAGAAAAGGCAAAAGAGTCCATATGTATTGTTGTCTTCAGATAATCATTCATCACTGTCCTAAGCCAAGTAAACACTTCACCTGGACTCAAGCACTGTCAACAGATGCTATAGAAAAGTACCACAGAGAATATGGCTTTTTGAGCTCTTGGCTACTTTCTCATTTGCTATCAAACCTGGAAAAGTTTCACTGTTTCTCTGGGTGGTAGTATGTCCAGAAAGTCTGGTGGACAAAGATTTAAATGCTAAAGAATAACGACTGTGCTACACAAAACAGAAAGCATTGCTCTCAGTTTTGCTAGTTCTGCATAATGATTTCAGAAGACTTTTTCTACCTTTGAAACAGTTTCAATAGCACAGGAATGACCTTTTTTTTTTTTTTTTGCCCTCCACTGGAATAATATTTTTTTCCCTTGGCAAAAAAAGTCAAGTGTTACATTTTTAACAGAAAATCCCAAACAATCAAATGCAATACCCATCACAGAAGAGGGTCAGGCAATAGTTCAAAACATCCTACTTAAGATCTTTTTTTTCCCCTTAATACACAAGTCAGTTTAAAATGATAGAAGTTCTGTGAGAACTAAGAAATCTACAGCCTGTAGTTTAATAATAGAAAAAAATTAAGACAATTAAAGATCTATAGCATCCAACATTTTGCTTAATTCTCTGTTTATAGCACCTGTTTCTCTAGGTTAGACAACGAGAATTCCAGAACCAGTGGTGTATGCCCTGTACCACCAAGTCAGGGTGGACTTGCTGTATCCCCTCCCTGTCCATCAAGGGGAGAACACCCCTTTTTCCAGTCATACCCCTTATACCCAGAGCAGGGGGAGAGAGGAATGACCTTTAGGATAAACTGTCATACAACAAGCTGGACCTAGTGCCTTTTGGGGGAATTGGGCCTTCTGTCTCTTGGAGCTATTAAAGCTTTCTACTTTGCCAGTTGTTGTCACTTCTAAGGTACAAATGGTACTTCTGGGTGGGAAGATTCTTCACTGTGAAGGACTGCCCTGCATAGTACAGGATGCTTAGCATTCCTGGTTGCCAGGCACTAAATGCCAGTAGCAACCCCACTCCAACCAGTGGAGCAAACACTCTTCCAGATACTTCTAAATGCTCCCTGGGGGGAATAATAGCAACTCTTACTCTTTATTAACCACTTAAAATGTACTACTATAAGTTCTCTTATTAATTTTTTAAATCTCTGAATTTGTGGTTATATATTCTTCACATCATTCCTTCATGTTGCTTGTTTTCTCTTTTCTTGATCAGAATTGCCAGAGATCTTTTAAAAAAAAAACACCAACAAACTAATTTTTCATCCTAATGATCAAGTCTACTGCCTTTTGTTTTTTATTTCGTTATTTCTGCTTTTACTTTTTTCTTTATTTACCAAGGTTTAACATGCATACAATAAAGTACATGAAGTGTGTTATCTGTTTTTACCTTTATTAATTCCTTTCTCCTATTATCCTTTGGTTAATTTTCAGTGTTTCTTGTTTTGTACACAAATGAATTTAAGTATGTAAGTATTTCTATGAAGTACTTCTACTACCATTAATTTCAGTATAGAGCAGAGTGGATGTAGCTCAGTGGTTGAGCACCTGCTTTGCATGTACGAGGTCCCGGGTTCAATCCCCGATACCTCCCTAAAAAAAAAAAAAAGGTAATTCTCAACTAAATACATAAAGCTAATCAATAAGACATTCAACTTCATTAGGCAAATGTCATTTTAAAAAGATAGCTTTTTTGCTTATGATGGTGACAAACATTAAAGAGTGATAATATACCATTAGTGAAGGAATGGGGAAAAGACTGTACCACTAAAGGAGGGTGATTTAGCTCCACCAATTAGATTTAGACATACACATACATTTTGACTGCTAATTTAACTTATTCAGTCAATAAGGTAGATGTTAAGAACTAATACAAAATAGTATCAATGATCTATAGACACGGTAAATACAAAAGTTTGCAAAAGAATATCCAATTTTATAATAAAAACAAAAAAAATCTCAGTCACTTTTGTATAATACAACTGGCCTGGTAGCTTGAAATGTTTTCTGTGTTTTTCCCCCCAATACTAATGTAATTAAAAACAAACAATAACAACAACAAAAAAACAGGAGAGTGAGTATAAGCTCAGTGGCTGAATGCCTGCTTCCCATGTACCAGGTCCTGGGTTCAATCCCTGGTACCTCCTAAAATAAATAAATAAATAAATAAATAAAAATAAAAAAAGACAAGGAAAAAGCTCTCCCACCCCACCCCTCTCCTTATTGTTTCTTGAATTCTACTAAGGAAGGGCTGAAAGCTCTGGTTGTCTCAATATGGCTCTTTGGAAACTGATCAATTAATTCATAAAAGCTGCATAAGATAATGACATTAATGGAAAAGCAGAAAAGATTTAATATGTTCTAACCCATGACATCATCCACTAATGTGCCTCACTTTTACCAACCCTAGCAGGCTAGCTTTTCCTGCCAGGCTGACAGGAGAGGCAGGGCTTCTTAGAACCCGGCTGAGCCCATTTTCATATTTAATGTCTAAAAGCTCTTTGAGTGATCCAAGTGTCTAGCCTGGAGGCAGGCATACCCCACACACTATCTTTCAATTAAATCTGCTTCTCACACCACCCACTCTCAACAGTTAGCTCAGTGTTGCAGAAACCAAAGCAAAGGAACACCAGACATGAGGTCTTAAATCCTTCTTGGTAGTTCCCGTCTTAATCTGGAGATTTGACATGGGGGCGGAAAATCCCTGTCAGGAATACTTGGCAGCCCAGGATATTGGCCTGAAGTTATCTGATTTTCCCCTTTTCTTCTTTCCAAAGGGTGAGCCAGCTATCTTGTAGTGGATCTGAAGCCCTGGAGAGAGAGAAAGAATTGGAATCTCTCTCCTCCATGATGCTAAAGATTCTTCCCTCACTAAGAACGATTTTCAAACAGAGCATTAAATTAATTAAGTGCTTGTTCTTTAAGGGTTAATTCCAGTATGATTTATTAGTAAATGACAGGAGAGGGCATTAGTGCTCTACTCCACTCTCTTTAAGTGTTTTAATTAAAAATCTACCAACGTAATTAGAAGATTCAATGCAGTTAAGATATCAATTCTCTCAAACTGCTAAATAGATTCAATGCAATCCCAATCAAAATCCCAGAAGAATTTTTTATAGAAATCAACAAGCTGATTCTAAATTTATAAGGAAAGAAAAAGGAAATAGAATAGGCAAAACGATTTTGAAAACAAAAAACAAAGTTGCAAAGGCAATTCAATGGAAAAAGGAGTCTTTTCAACAAATGGTGCTGAAACAATTGGACATCCATATGCAAAAAAATAATAAATCTTGATTCATACCTTGTACCATATTCAAAAATTAACTCAAAACAGATTATAGACCAAAATGTAAAACCTAAAGCTATAAAACATCTAGAAGAAAACATAGGAAGAACATTTATGCCCTTGAGTTGAGCAAAAATTTCTTAAATACAATCCATTAAAAAAAAAAAAAAAAAGGATAAATTGGACTTCATCAAAATTAAGAATGCTCTAAGAAAGACACTATTAAGGGAATACAAAAAGAAGCCACAAATCAGGAGGAAAATCATATCTATGAAAAAGGTCTCATGTTTAAAATATATGAAGAACTCTCACAACTCAATAGTAAGAAAACAAAAACCAAATTTTAAAAAATGAGCAAAAGATTTAAACAGACACTTCATTAAAGAAGAGATAAGGATGGCAAATAAGTGCATGAAAAGATGCTCAACATCATTAGTCACCACAAAAATGCAAATTAAATTCATGATGAGATATCACTACACACCTATTAGAATGGCTAAAAAAAACTGACATTAAGTGCTGGGGAGGACACATAACAACTGGAACTTCCATACATTGCTGTTGGGATGTAAAATGGCACAACCATGCTGGAAAATATTTTGGCAATTTTCTTATAATGTCAAATATATATTTAGCTAGGTCCCAGCCATCCCATTCCTAGGTATTTACCCAAGTGAAATAAAAACTTATGTTCACACAAAAACCTGTACATGAATGTTTATAGCAGCTTTATTTGTAATTGTCACAAACTGTAGACAACTCAAATGTCCCTGAACTAGGGAATGGATAAATTGCGGTACATCCATTCAATGGAATTCTACTCAGCAATAAAAAGGAACAAATTATCGACATACCCAACAACACGGATGAATCTCAAATGCTAATATTATGCTAAGTGAAAGGAGCCAGACTCAAAATGATATAGATTGTTTGATTCTATTTACATGACATTCCAGAAAAGGCAAAACTATTGGGATAGAGATCAGAGCAGTGCTTGCCATGGGTAAGGGAGGTGTGAGGGGTTGACTACAAAGGGACATAAGAAATTTTTAGTGTATTGCAACTGCTCTGTATTTTGATTTATTGTGACAGTTATATGACTCTATTTGCCACAACTCACAGAACTGTACACAAAGGGGGTGAATTTTACTGAATCTAAATAATAACTTAAAAGGCTCCAAATGGAAACCACAAAAAAGCAAAGCAAAAAAACCTACCATGAAAATGACCACAAATACAAAGTCTCCACATGCCAAGAGAGTAAACCTTTCAAACAGAACCATAAAAAATAAGGTCTACAATGTCACACACACCTACCCACATTCTCCCTGCCACTCTCTACCCTCTAACAGGCCTAGCAAAGGGCATTTAAACAAACAAACAAACAAACAAACAAACAAACAAAAGACCCATCTCATCCCCCATTCTTACCTGACCCACAGACTGTCTTTAGATTGGAAGGAGGCACTAATAATATTCCACAAAGGACCTAGTTCCTGCAAGCTAGAGAGCTGGGAAAGGTCACAGGAGTTCCTCCAAATTGCAGTGGGAATTGCATATCCCCTTCTTGTTTTTCCTTAAGAGACCAGATGCTAACACAAATTCTCAAGCAGTGGACACTCACCTCTGTCGTGACTGCGTTTACAACAACTGGTTGTATCTCAATCCTGCTGCGCTCCCGTAAAGAGGAAACTGAATTTTGCAGAGGTGATGAAAGTAGGCCAAGGCGAGCACTCTAGTTACCGGTGGCGGCCAATCACAGGCCCCTCCCCAGGAGTGTCTCACTCTGAGGCTCTGAAGACAGGACTCAAAAGCGGAGTCTGTTCTATCAGCCTGAGCCCAAAGGGACTGACTCGTCGAGCTTGTTTTTCCACAGCATTAACTTGGAGTTTATGATGTGAGACCCCAAATCCATCTCTGCCACTGTGCTGTGCTGGCATTCTCTCCTTCCACGGTGATCACAGGTTCTGACCTAACTTTTCTTGTTTCTTGTGCAAAAATGTGGTGAGCCACTTCCCCAGGGCATATAGTCCAGGTATTGAAAATGAAAGGCCATAACACACCTACCACCCCAGATGGCCCATGAAACTCAACTGTCCCATTAGACCTATTATATCATCTTCCCGTTCCACCCAGGATCAAAAACTTTTAAAATCCTTTTGGAGTTGTTGGTGCCAGGGGAGAAAATGTACCTTTTGCTTTTCCATCCACTGACGCCACCTTCTTTGTTTCTGCTGCTAGCAGCAGCTCATAAGGATGCTCCTCTTCCTCCCTGGCTGTGCCTCCCTGGCTTCCGGGTCTCACGGCCAGGACCTAGGAGACAGAGACATCACAGTACTTCTCCTGCAGGGGACTAATGCCACAGCAGGTTGTGCTGAACAAAGCCTAGAGGACTGGCTCCTTTTTCATCTGAGAGAAAGGGAAGACGGGAAGGGAGGGTATAATTCAAGTGTGCTGCCGCAGTCACAGCTGCCCAGCTCCTTCTGGATACACACCTGTACCTCAGATCTCAGTGGCCTTTGAGTAGAATGCTGCCCTTATGCAGCAGGGAATTTCAGTTCTAAGCATTTGGTCCCAAATACCCTTTCACAATTGTTTCTTTTCCTTTCTCGTGTCAAGAAACACAAACCAAGAAAACACTGGAAACCAGAACAGAAAAACAAGTTTTACCCCATTCTTTGTAGAATGACTGTTGGCTTTAAAGATTTATTAATAGTACCCTGGTAACCCTGTCTGCACCAAGCATCATTAGATGATTTCATTGTGTGTTTTGCTGTAAGACACAATCTCTCAGAGCCTGAGCTTCTTTATCTGTAAAATGGGAATCACAACACTTGTCCCACCAGTCTCCTCAAGTGATGGTGAGACTCTTAAAAAAAGCACACTGCAATCACCTAGGGAGCTCTTAAAAATCATGGTGCCCTGACCACACCCCAAACCAGTTACATCAGACTCTCTGGGCATGGGACTTAGGCATCAGCATTTTTTTTAAAGCTCCCATTGGGGATTGAATCATATGCCTCATAAAAGGCATGTTCAGGTCTCAACCCCTGGTCCTGTAAGCATGAACCTATTTGTAAATAGGACGTTAAAAAAAAACAAAGAATGCTGCTCTCTGCTTACCTCACTTTATCCTTTAAAAATTATAAATAACATTTAAGATCCTTACTCCTTCTCTTGCCTTTCCTTACCCCCCACCCCCAGTGTTCTGCATGATCTCTTTTCTGTAGGCAACATTCCCAAGCTTTGTTTAGCCATGCTGCATCATAAAGGCCCTCTTTCCCCATGTTTCTTTCCCAATATACATATATATACTACCCAAGGGCTGGAATTCTTCCCACTTTCTCAAGAGGGAATCAAAATGACTTCTGATAACTCAACACCTGATATTTGCTAGAAACAAAGTGGTCTGTGGCTCCTTCTCTATTTTTGTGAGCCTTTCCTCACAGATTCTGGGGGTTACAGGGAAAGAATTACAACAGCCGGCTTCCTACCACATTTGTGATAATACGATTTAAAATTAACTCCACCAATCTCTGTTCTGAAAAAAAGTTGAGTGCCTAGGCAGTATGAATTTCAGTGTAGGAAAAGCAGCTCTGTTGACTGAAAAATCCCTAATCCAGGCAGCCAAGTGTCTCTGATGAAATGGCTGGTCCAGAGTGAGCTCCTACACCTGCCAACTGCGAGGCTTTGGTCAGCTGAGGGCCTGGTGACCATCGCTAGTCATGGTATCAGAATAGCCAAACTTTTCCTTGAACCAAGCCGGAAATACAACCATGAGTGTCATAACCACAATGAGAAAGAGAGTGGAGACCCTTGCAGTGGAAGATAATTCTGGTACATCTGTCTCAAGAATCCAGTGTGTTTCACGGACAAATTAAGAATAATCACATACCAACTATGTGAGAGCAAACCAAAGCACAGAATTTCTTTGAGAATAGTTTGGATAGGATCAGGGGGTGATATTCCCAATTCCACCTAACAAATAATAGCACCCTTCAAATGTGATTCCTTGGCACATCCAGAGAAATTTCCTTCTTCATTGACATGTCCCACGGCTCAATGGAAACAAATCAAGATTGTGATCCATCAGGGTTTTGCTTCTTCAAGGCACAGCTCACTGTATTATGGCCTAATGAGACAAGACTCTAGCAGCCTTAGACTACATAAGAAGCTACAGCTCCTATTTGTTAACAAGGCTGCCACTCAAAAGGCAGAATGGTAAGTCTCTGTCTAAAATTCTGCTAAGCACAGCAGGAACTTCTACTTACAGCATGTCACCTGGAGGCTAAAAGCTATTTCATGATGATGAGCTATTTGCCTCTATTACTTATTTCTTTTGCCTCTTCATAAGAACACAATTAAGGGAAGAAAGAGGGACCATTAAGCTTTCACACAGTGTCAACTCAATACCCCAGTTTTTACAGACAGGAATTTGTATTATGCAGATATCTAGATCCATAGCTATCACTTATGCAGAGCCCTGGAAATCCTATTCTGTGAGTATTTTGCCCCCAGGAAGAGCCCTCATATAGCCCCAGGCATGCTACCCTGAGAGGTATTTGACAGCCTGGATGCCTGGCCTAGAATATCCTGTCTTTTCAAGCAGGACAGGGTTGATGACAGCTATCTGGAAAATCAGGCACACTGGACCTGCACTCACTTATGTGCCTGGCTCTCAGGCAGGACCACTGGAAGCAGAGAATCGCCAAATGTCAGAGCTGGAAGAGATCTGAGGTCAAAGTCAGATAGCACTTGAGTTCTGCCCTTTCATTTTGTAGATGATGAAATGTGCTTTCCCAGAGAGGTCTAGGAACTAGCCCAAGGTTACACAGAGAGCTCACAGCAGAGTCGTGACTATAAAATTCAGTTCCCCTGATTCTGTACTAGAATGGCCTCATTTTTAAAAAAATATAATTTCTCCATCCAATTTGGAATCCTTTCTCTCCTTCAGTGTCTAATGAGTCCTCTGCACATAACCCAGACAACATGTAGAGTGGTGTCTTCCTCTTGTTCATGGCCCCAAGCAGCTATGGGATTAAAATCTTGCAATAAACTGCTTCTCTTTGAGTCATAGTGCAGCTTTGTGTCACAGTGAATATGGCAATAAATGATTTCAACAGAAAGGATTCTGTTCTTTACTAAATGACTCAAACTTTTTTTTCCCTTTCCTTCAGGGCTAGCAATAAATCAAAGCTGAAAAAACATATTCTCTGCTATGGGGAAAGCAACATTTCTGTTGCAGAGAAAATCTACTAACAGTGATCACCTAGCTGTGACCAAGGGAATGGCCAGCCAGGGGGTGGACAGCCCCAATCTCCCTTGAACATTTAGCATTTCTGAGCATAGTGATGGCCACAGTCAGTCCTGATGCAGCTAGTAGCCCATTCTGTGGGGCAAAAACATCTAAATAGCATGTGTGTTTTGTGAGTGTGGGTGTAATTTTTTAAGCCAGTGTCATGATCTTCTGGTTATTACTCTGGTAAGTTCTCCTGGAGCCAGGTATAGTCCAGCTTCCTTTAATGGCTTCAATGGGTCAACTGACAATGACAAAGCTTAGAAAGAGGGATATGAACACTGGGGCAGATTGCTTGCCAAATATAAAAACCTAAGCTTTGATGAAGGATGATGAGACTACAGAGACCAAAAAAAAAAAAAAGTTCACTTTTTAAAAAAATTTGTTTTGTTTTTTTATGTTTGTATATATTTTTTTAGTTCACTTTTGGAGAAGACCTACCAGACTACAGCATACAGACAAAATCTGCCCAGATTGTTACAAGAGATAATGACCCAGACCAGATCACCTCTTTTCTTTGTATTTGACCCTACAATCATCACTAAATAATCAGAATCAGGATTCTCACAGTTTTCCAAATACTGAAATACAGAGCATGCTGGTCTATTCAGAAGCAAGTCCTAGAAGACATAACTCAGATAAAGTCTCCCATATAGGAAAATAATATGGAAAATTTCTCCCTACCTCTTGACGCTGTGTTATTGCAAAATTGTATGCTTTGGAAAACCTTATGAGAATAGAAAGGACTAGTCTTCCAGTATTCCTTTAAGAGTGTTGCCCCATCCTTATGCATTAGAAATTTTAATCTAAGACCTTGTTAAAGAGAAGGCACAGAACATTTAGAGTTCCAGGCCCAACTGAATAGGTTCCATATTGCTATGTTTCTCCGTGTAAAAAGGGAGTCACGAAGCAAATCTCCATTTATATAAAAATGTAGAGATATCCCAAGTGTGACAGAGTTGGACTCAGATGTGACTTCTCTACATATGTTTCTTGTGTCCCTTTTATTTGAACCTATAGTTGGTAATGGAATTGGTAGTGTACGTCCAAGAGACTTTAATCCCTGGGCTGTCCATGTGCCAGCTGGGCCCTGAAATTCAATGGGGTTGCAATACCTACTCTCTAATTCATTGGATTCACCCAGGACAACTAACAAGGAGATGATGATGGACAATGGCCATCCCAAGAAACCGAGAGAGTCTACAACTGCAAACAAGAGAGTCCCATCCATCTGCCCCATGGGATCAAAACCTCTTTCAATTAGAGGTGGAGTGGGCAACACCATCCCAGAATCCTCAGGACTGGGGAATGAATGAACTATGGACTAAAGTAGACTTACTGGTACTCTACTATAGACTTATTGTGATTCTAGCAATGGAAGAAACTATATCTTTCATGTGGAGGGAGTGGCCACTAGAGGTTCTGACGGCAGGGAGAAGGAAATACAGGTGAAATATGGGGGCATTTTGGGGACTTGGGAATTTTCCTGAATGACATTACAATGACAGATACGGGCCATTACATATCTTGTCATAACCTACAAAATTGTGCGGGAGAGAGTGTAAACTACAATGTAAACTATAATCCATGCTTAGTGGCAATGCTCTAAAATGTTTTCATCAATTGTAATGAATGTACCACACTAATGAAAGATGTTGTTAATGTGGGAAAATGTGGGAGGTATAGGAAGTGGGGCATATGAGAATTCCCTATATTTTTATTTAACATTTATGTAATCTAAATACTTAAAAAAAAAATTTTTTTTTAAATGTAGAGATATATGACATGCACTTATATCCACTAGCAATGTATCATTACTCAAGAGGCTGCATTTCTCAAGACCCCTTAAAGTATAGTAATAAGCATTTTGCAATTAAAGGATAGAAAGAAATAAGAGCAGAACTGTACCTAGAATAGAAATCTCCTATCTCCAACAGTGACTTTTACATTTTCAAAAGGGCTTCTTTGTATTTATTCATTTTGTTAAACTGAAGCCATTCTTAGGTTCCATGTGTTTATATTGAATAAAAGAACCTGTCTCACTGGATGGGCCATAGCCATACTGTAAAAAATTATTAACTCTGACTTCTAGGGATAAAGTTAGGAGACTTCATTAACTGGTTTATATTAGCTGATCTTTTAAAATCAAAGAATAGGACATACTGATGTGCTAGAAAATAACTTGAAATTATGTAATATAATTGTCAATAAATGTATTCTCTGATTGGTAAAAGGTGTTAAAGGAGCATTTTGAAGATGAATAATCAAGGGAAACATGATTTTTTCCCATATATCTAAGTGAGAAGATTAAGCTGTCCAATGATAACATTTCTTTAAAAAACAAACAACAAAAAAAAGACTCTTCTTTTCAAATAACCTTCTTTGACCTTTTCCCCCAATTCACGACTCCTATTCCTTTTCTAATTTGAGTCTTCATGACATTTTCCATATTTGGCTTGGTGAGGATTCTTCATGTCAAATGAACTAGGGAAAATGCAAAAACAGAAATAAGACATTTGGGATAGAACCACTGAAGTTCACTACTGTGGCCCAGTCTAGAGAACAGGAATCAGGGAGATGCTTTACATTTTGTATCAAAAGACAGCACAGGTACAAAAGCAAGTGAGACTGTTTAGCCTATTGAAGCCAGGAGAAAATGTGTATGTTTACTCTCTATGTGGCAAGGTAGATCAATAACTGGCCTATCTGCTAGAGCTCTATATTAAAACTCTGTTTAGCACTTTTGAGTGAGTTTGAAAGGGTTCGTTCCAGATTACTGATTCACACAATACAAATTTACTAATCCAAAGAGGTGATAAGAAAATGAGAAAGCAGTCTTCAGGCACATATTGCTGCATTTTCCAACAATCTCATACTTCAGTGACAGAATAAACCCTCGACTCTCTATAGTACCTCAGAAGTTGTCATGGGAAAATACTTCTTATCTACATGGTCTTCCTCCTCTTCATCAGGCGGTGGCTTTGCTGGAGGCGGTGGGCGTTCTCTCTAAAAAGGAAAAAAAACAACAACATTTCTTTATTACTTTCTTCAAGTACCTAACTTTTTCCTTTACTCTTATCTTAGTTCATGGAAAAGAAAAATAATAATGTAACAAACTCCCCTAAGAGACGAAACTCAAGGTTTAGTCTGAACAGATGGAGAACCTTCATACCCATTCACCATTCAATTAGCATGCTACTTGGTTTTTGATGTTTGTAGCCGAGATCATAAACTCCTCTTTCATGGCCTAGGCTGAGAAATGCCAGCACTGAGAACACACAAACGTCTTGTTAGAAAATATCCTTCATTAAGCTGATACATAAGATACTAGTATAGGAATATCAGTGGCTCAATTTTTAGTTCACCCTAAAAAGAGGAAACACTAGATCAAAGGAACCGATTTCTCAAATAGTTCTACCAAACCAAAATTATTGGGCTGATCCTCATCAGGAAAGTAATCAAGGACAAAGGCATCAATTCCTGCTCAAACTTTAATACTCTGATATCATTTTATCCCTATTTATTAACAAAAGCTCAGAATTGGTGTCTTACCCTTGGTCACCACCTTCAATGACAACTATATTTCATTAGCATGTGAAAACCTTATTTCACCTAAGCTCATTTTTTTTTAAAGATTTATTTTATTTATTCACCTCCCCCCACCACCACTCCATTGTTTGTGCTTGCTGCCTGCTCTCTGTATCCATTCACTGTGTGCTCTCTCTCTCTGTGTCTGCTCGCCTTCTCTTTAGGAGGTACCGGAAACCACACCTGGAACCTTTCATGTGGGAGAGAGGTGCTCAATTGCTTGAGCCACCTCAGCTCCCTGCTTTGTTGTGTCTCTCACTGTCTTTCCTCTTTGTGTCTCCTTGTTGCGTCATCTTGTTATGTCAGCTCGCTGCACCTGCCCATCTCGCCAGCTCACTGTCTTGTCTTCTCCAGGAGGCACTGGGAACTGAACCCCGGACCTTCCATGTGGTAGGTGGGGGCCCAATCACTTGAGACACATCTACTTGCCTAAGCTCATTTTAAAAAGGAATATATGGGAAGAGGCTGTGGCTCAATTGGTTGGGTTCCCGTTTACCACATGGGAGACCCCGGGTTTGATTCCCGGGCCTCCTGGTGAAGGCAAGCCGGCCCACCCAGCGTGGTGAGCTGGCACAGCAAGATGACGCAACAAAGGGAGACACAGAAAAATGCAAAGCAAATGGACACAGTGAGCACGAGCAGCGGGTGTGTGTGTGTGTGTGTGTGTGTGTGTGTGTGTGTGTGTGTAAATAAATAAATAAATAAATAATAAATCTTAAAAAAAAAAAGGAAAGGAATATATGTCAGTTGTCTGCCCTAGAACAGAGGTTTGCAAACTTTTTCTTAAAGGGCTATATAGTGAATATTTTAGGCTTTGCAGACCTTTGGGTCACTGTCACAACTACTCAACTCTGCCTCTGTAATGCAAAAGTAGCTGCAGATAGTTCTTTTT
>JAQZBX010018852.1:0-34273 GCA_029593785.1 Cabassous unicinctus | reverse complement strand
AAATCAGGATTGAAGATGCAGTAATCTAGGAAAGACTTGTGGAAAGTCTTACTGTCTGATGGCTTGGACCCCTGCTTCCTGCATGCTAAACCAACAAAGCTTTTGAGAGAGATGTATGAACAAAACCACTGTCAGCTTGGACAAAAGAGGACATGGAAAGGAAAGGTTGAAGGAGAAACAGCTATAAGAAGAAACCCATGGAAGCTGAGATCTGGAATTAAGACATCACCTTGGGCCAAGAGAGGAGTCCCACCCATGTGTACAGAGAGAGTGAGTTTGCCCCAGCAGTTGAAGAGGGTGGATGTTCCCACCCAATGTTCAGGAAGAATTTTGCTGCCCCAGGGTACAGGAAGGGTGAAGCACATTCTTCAAAGATTAGGGCAGTTAAGGTCAGCACCCCATAGGTCTGAGAGGGGTGCTCCTATCTCCCATGGATTAGAGAAGGCCAGGTGGTCAACCCATTGCTCTGAGAGGGTTGAACCTGTATGCCAAAGGTTAGGGGAAATGTTGTCTTCACCTCACTGTAGTAGGGGGGCTAAGACTCTAACCCAAAGATTGGGTAAGGTGTGGCAATCACCCCAGCACTCTTGGAGGGTGAGGTCTGGAGCTTGGTTGACACCCAGATGCTTGATGAGGATGGAACCAAGAAAATGGCCCTTGGGCAAGCCTGTGGAAACAGTGGGTCCCCATGTGGCCCCAAGGAGAAGAAACCATCATCTTAAGAATGACTCTCAGACTTTGAAATCAAATGGAGAATGCCCTGCAAGTTTACTGAACTATAGAGGATCCATGACTCATGTTTAACCTCCCAATTTCTCCTTATGGTAATGAAAATGTTTATCCTTTGTCTTTCCATTTGTGTATTGGAAGCAGATAAATGGTTTTGTAAGTTTCAGAAGTCTACAGCAGACGAAATTTTGCCTGAAGACAAACTGTATGTCTTTAAACTGATTATGATATGATTTTGTACTTGCATTGGTACTGATTTAAGGTTTTTGAATATTGTAATGTATTTTGGGAATTCAGAAGGTGGAGTGTAGCAGTTTGGTAGTTTGATGTAATTATGAATTCCAAAAATGGATATTGGATTATGCTTGTAAACTGTTCTGTTAATCTGGGCATGATTAAGTTATGACTAGGGCATTGACTGGGCCATGTCAATAGGGCGTTGAACCCCACCCTTTGGTGGGTGGGGTCTTGAAGATAAAAGACATGGCAAAGGACAGTGTTGGAGCAGTTTTGAGTTGGAATTTTGATGTTGGAGTTTTGATGCTGGAGCCCAGGGAGGTGAGCAGATGGAGGACCTTGGTCGTGAAGAAGGAGAGAAGGCCCTGGGATAGAGACAAGCTATTCACCTGAGAGTCTACAGCTGGCCTTGTGGAGAGAGGCAAAGCCTAGAGAGCCTCATAGTCTACAGCTGACCTTGTGAAGGAAACAGAGGAGCTAAGCCTGGAGAGAAACGCAGCCCCAGGAAGAGAGGAACCCAAGAAGCCTGAACCCTGGCAAACGTAGGCAGCTGTCTTGCTCCAACACGTGGCAATGGACATTGGTGAGGGAAGAACTTACACTTTATGGCCTGGTAACTGTGGACTTCTATCCCAAATAAATACCCTTTATTAAGACCAACCGATTTCTGGTATTTTGCATCAGCACCCTTTGGCTGACTAATACAGTTTCCAAATTTGTTGCCATAAATTTGTACATAGCATTTTTTTTCAATTTTAAATTCATTCTGTATCTACAGATATTGATCCTCTGTCATTTCTAATATTTTTCAATTTTTTTTCTTCTCTTAGGCTTGCCAATTTCTTTAGTAATTTCTTTTTCTTTCCAAAAAGCCAATTCTTTGTTTCATTGGCCAGTTCTGTTATTTTCTTTTTTGTTGACTAATTAGTTTTGGCATTGAGATTCAGTGATTCTTTCCTCTTTTTTTAGCCCTTAAATAGTCTTTAATTACAATTTTGACTACATGATTATTTAGAAAAAAATAAAAACATTTTTCACACTGGTAAATTTTCATAAATATTTATTATTTCATTTTAATTGGATTGTGGGTCAGAGAATGTGGTCTGTAATCCGCCCGCCTTTTTTGAGCATCATTAAAATTTTCCTTGCGATTGAATCCTTAGCAATGTCATTATCTTAACTTGAACTGTTGAAATAAACTCCTTGCTTTGGGTCTCACCCATATACTAGTCCCTTCTTTACAACCACTGAAGCGATCTTTGCAATATGTGTTCCAATCCCCAAAGCTAGCAAGAGAATGCAGGGTCCTGAATGACCTCACAACAACTTGCCCTCCTGCCCTCTCTCCCCCAACCCTCCCACCCACCTTCCAGCCACACTGAACTCCTCGCTCCACATACTCCTGTGCCTTTGCACATACTCTTCCTGAGGCCTGTGACATCCTCCCCTCACACCTCTCATCCCATTTAATCCCCTGAAAATTCCCTACTTTTCCTTCCAGGGCCAGCTCTGACTTCTTCTCCCCTGGGAAATCTGGCTACATTCCTCTGTGTTTAGCCTTAGTAAAGAACCAGACATCTTGTCTCTTCTTGACATTAAGAACACCTGATTCACTTTAACGTCCTCTGTACCCAACATGGTGGCTGATGCCTAATGGGCACTCATGTTATGCAGGGTTTTGTTGGTTTGTTTTTTGTTTTGTTTTGTTTTGTTGTAAATTAATGAATAAATCAATAAATATGAATAGTTTTTTGTTTTATGATGACAGCTACAGGAGCAGGGCCTCGGCACATAGTAGAGACTCAAGAAATATTTGCTAATCACATAGTCTTGAGGATTTGAAATCTAGGTAATATAAATCATCCGAGCTTAGTGATCAATGTTATTCTTTCAAGTTTTACTTTTTCTAGATATAAATACTAATCCTTTCACTCTTAGGCAACAAAAAGCTCTGTTGTGAGATTGTCCTGTCTGTCTCTTAACGTAAATAAAAATCAAATTTGGAAGATCAATGAAACAAATTTAAATTGTGAGTCCTCATGGGGAGTAAGGAAGACAATTCAGCAAGTGTTTTACCTACATTTTCTTATTTAAATCTTGCAAATACCCTGTGAGGAATATGCTATGATCCCTGTTTATGAGGTGAAGAAACTAATGCTCAGAAAGTAAGCTAATTTTCCCAAAGGAAAAAGGAAGGAATAAAAGTAGGTTTGGCTCCAGAGCTCTTTCCTCCCCTCCGCACTGTGAAATGGGCAAATACACGCTCAGGTCCTGGAAAATGCTCAGAAAAGTCTGGCCATTGTTGTGATGATGTTGGTGATGAATCTCAAAACAAAGAAGGAAAAAGACATGGCAATCATTCTTTTCTGTCCATAAAAAGTGAAAGAAAATAACCATAAACATCAAGAATTCAATAACTCAGAGATATCCACTGTTAACAATATGGTGGATATCATTAGAATTTAAACTCCACAAGGACAGGACTTTTGTCTGTTTTGTTAATTACTATATTCCAAGGGCCTAGAATTATGCCAATATAGTAGGAGCTCAATAAATGAATGAATGAATGGATAGCTTTGGGATCTTTTTCATATATGCATAAATACTAGCATATATGCTAGTATGTGCATATAAATATGTGCATATATGACTAGCATATAATATATATGTTCCAAAAATTGAGTTTATATTCTATGTATAATTTTCTACCTATATGTTTAACAAGGCCTTTTCCTTTGATTTAAAAAGTGGGCAGATTGCTCGAGGAGTAGCCCCTACTTTATGGTGGATTCCTCAGTTAGAGAGACTCAGAGAGGTTTCCCTAATGCTGCCTGCAGCTCCAGGGAACCAGAAGGCCATTATAATTTGTTCCCAGGTAGAAAAGATAGCACTAAGCTTGGTTTCCTCACCTGTAAAATAAAACACAGCTATATGACCTCTAGAATTCTCTTCTGGCATGTGGGATTTATATAAGGCCATCCTTTATCCATATCTTTCATGTTTTCTTTACAGATGCTTTCAGTAGAAATGAAAATTTCAATTATAGAACAGCCTTCAAATTACGATCAGTGCAAACTCTGTGCCAATGTAAGTAGAGGCTTTCTCAAAATATTTGCAACAATCTGAACATGATGTATGATTTAAAATTCATACAAAAAACAAAAACTCTGGCATGTGAGTGACTGTGTGGCTCAGGAACCTCTCCCTGTGTATTTACATCTTTTATAACAGAGAAGATTGTGTGAGTACACTGTGTGTTTTCTTTTTCTTTTTTTAGTGTATTTTTTAATTTTTTTAAAGATACTTGGATTGCACAAATGTTACACGAAAAATATAGGGATTCCCATTTTCCCCGCTCCCGACACCTCCCACAGCTTCCCATATATGCAACATCCTTCCTTAGTGTGGCACATTCATTGCAATTGATAAACACATCCTGGGGCATTGCCATTGAGCATGGACCATAGTTCACATTGTAGTTTACACTCTCTCCCACAAAATTCTGCAGGTTATGGGAAGATATTTAAAGGCCTATATCTGTCATTGCAATGCCATTAAGGATGATACCCAAGTCCCAAAACAGCCCCCGCATTACACCTGTTTTTCCTTCCCCCTGCCCCCAGAGCCTCCAGCAGCCCCTGCCTCCCCATCAATGCTGTAATTTCTCCTATTGCTAGAATCACAACAAGTATTTTATAGATTACCAGCAAGTCCACTCTAGTCCATAATTCATTCCCCAATCCTGAGAATTCTAGGATGGTGATGTCCACTCCACCTCTAATTGAGAAGGGGCCTCGATCCCATACAGCCGATGGATGGGACTCTCTTGCTTGTAATTGTAGGCTCTCTCATTTCCTTGGTATGGTGATTGTCAATCCTCACCTCCTTGTTAGTTGTCCTGGGTGAGTCCAATGAACTGGGGAGTAGGTGTTGCAACTCCACTGAGGCTCAGGGCCCAGCTGGCACATGGACAGCCTAAAGATTCAAGTCTCTTGGACGTACATCTACCAACTCCAGCACCAACTATAGGTTCAAATTGAAGGGACAGAGGAGCCATGTGTAGGGAAGCTATAACTGAGTCCAACTCTGTCACTCTCAGGAGCACAAACTCCAAAGTAGGACTCACTAGCAAGGCACCAAATTCCAGAGCTATCTGCCTGACCATAGGACCTGAGTGTCTCCAGATCTCTCAGGAGCCCCACTATTTGAGTTAGTATCCACTTTGGCAGTCTATGAGATCCAGCTGAGATGTGTATAAGCGTTACCTCTGGGATGACCTCCCGACTCACTTTGAAGTCTCTTAGCCATATAAACTCATTTGTCTTTACCTTTTCTTCCTTTTAGTCGAGGTCTTTTTCTAGTTGCATTGCCAGTTGGTGCTTGGTAGTAATCCCACGGTGCCAGGGAGGCACATCCTTGTGAGTCATGTCCCATGCTGGGGGGGTGGGGTGGTGGTAATGCATTTATATGCTAAGTTTGGCTTAGAGAAAGGCCACATTTGAGCAATGAAGAGTCTCTCAGGAGGCAACTCTTAGACACCCCACAACATTAGGATAAGTTTCAATTTCAAGAGCAAAGACATAGTCATAAATATCAAAGACCCATCAATGGACCATCTTCCTTCGCCTGTCATTGCCCCTGCACTTGGGGGACAGTTGCTGCTCCATTTGAGAATGTGACAGAGCTCTCCAGGATGGGAATTCAATATTCTCTCAGTTATTGTGTGAATCTCTACCCACTGGACAATGCCTCATGAACATTTGAATACATTTATATACCTTATATATATGTCCAGGCGAACTTCCTCCCATGTATCCCCCATCACTGACACCCCACACCAATGATCCTCCCCTGCCCCAGTTGTAACCCTTCTGTGACCTGAAGCCTCTTCAAAAATGAAGCCAATAAAACAGCCAAATATATTTAATACGAAAATGAAATAATAATGATAGGTTTAAATATAAGAAATAAAATGCATAAAAAATTAAAAGAAAACTAAAAATAAAATAAAATTTTAAATTGGGATATTAAAAAGTAATGAAAAATATTTTAAGTTTTTTTTTGACATTTTGCCTTTCATCACTGTAATATGTTGTCCTGTATGTACAGCGACTTTTTCTTCCATTTATTCCCCAGTGTCTTACTTTTTTTCATTTTGTTTTCAAAGAAGTTTTAAGTCACAGTAAAGTCACATACAGAATGCAGGGGACTCCCATATACTCAACATCCTCCCCCTCTTCCCCCTTCCCACATTTATACCTTTTTATATGTGGATGGTACATTTGTTACAACTGATAAACAAATAGTGAAACATAGCTACTAACCATGGTCAATGGTTTACATTATGGTTTACATTTTAGACCATACACTTTTATAAATTTTGATGATATTTAACATGGCCGGTGTCCATCATTGCACTGTGTGCTTTCAATCCATGTGTGGCTTTACTGACTGACAAGATAAAATGATTTTGGATGAGGACTTAAATTTTTGGTTATTCATCCTACTTGGTTTCTGGAATTTTGTTTCATTTTCACAACAGCAATATTGAAACAAAATAAAATTACAGAAAAAGCTAGTTTAGAATCTGTACTTAGAGATTTAAGTATGGAAATTTAAGATTCTTCTTCCACGGAAGATTTGCAGTTTTGGGTTTATCTCTTATCTGTATCTGAACATGAGAAAGTAGGTTCAAATGAATAATCCACATTTGAATTGGAATAAACAGGCCATAAATTTTACAACTATCTTGAGAATTCCTTTAGAACTATTCTTTTAAATTAAATTTATATCTGATTGAATGCTACCGTTTTTGCCCTCGCTGTGCTGTTATTTAGGAAAAATGAGGCCAAATTGAATGAAAACCTTTATCCTGTAAAAGTTCTCCAAAGTGAAGTAAATTGGGTTCTAGCTATGAAAATCAACAAAAACAGCAAGCAATTGACCTATTGAAAGTTCTTGATTTCTCATAAGTTCTTTATGGCATTAAAAAAAAACCCATAATAATCGCTTCATGTGAAATGGTTTCTGACATTTATCATATCAAACATAAAAGAAGTTGTGTTATGTGTATGACATTTCTGCTAAAGGTTGACTTTTCTTTTTAATTTTTTTTCTTCTGCCAAACAGATTGTGCTTCACACAGCGTACATGGGTGTGAGGCAGGCATGAGGGGTTAGTCGGGTGGGAAAGGAAGGGAAAAGCAGCCAGGAATGCTTTGGGGCCGTGTCCTCTACTAGAATAACTCTTCTATGCTTCATTATAAGCCTTCCTTTAAAAAAAGAATTCCTGGCTTTAAAAAACGGTTTTAAAAATCACTGATCTAGACAAATAAACACACCTATGGCTATTGTTTATTAATCCAGGGATCAACCAAAAGCAGAATTTGCTCACTAACAATTTACCTCAATTATACTATTTCCCTTGAGAATTTCCCCCGTTAGAGAAGGAAATGTTCATAAGTGCCTCCACCTTTAGTGCCTGGGTGCTATATGTGTAATAGTGTAATTTGAGGATGTACATTTTCAAACTTTTGTTCCCCCTGGCATTAGATAAATAATATGAGAAATATTAACAATACACAGATCAGTGATTGAAAGGTTCTACCTAGAAAAGATGTCCAACCGAAACTTGAAAACAAAACAGTCCCAAACACGGAGATAAGGCATAATCGAGCTCCAGGTAGCAGTCTAGAGAGCATCACTGCATAAATCTTGTGGGGAGATTAATGGACACCACCATTATCTGGTTTGCTGTAATACAGAACTCTAAGCAGAAGACAAAAATGTCCTGTGTACAGAATGACAGGCCGAGGCGATAGGTTTTGCGATTGAATAATAATAAAGATTTTGCAGCCTCCACCACCAGCAGCCATGTTTTTATTTGTCACAGTTCTAAAATCTGTTCCTCAGTTCCTTTGACTCCCCCCTTAAAAGCCATGTTAGAGAATAAATACAAATTTTTATTATACTTGCTACATTTTTTATCTCTGAGGTTGATTTACGAAGTAGAGAGGAACACGGGTTTTACCATTTCACTGGCTAAGGCATGTTAAATGCCAGGAGCACTTAGCGATACCACCATCCCCACCTCTCAGATGGTAAAAGTGGGTGTTTATTAATTTTGTCTGTCATCCTTTCTTTGTGAGAAGGCTTAGGGGTGGTTCTATTTCATTCTTCCTGTTATTCATTGCCTTGTAAACTTTTTAGAAGAAGGTGGCAAAAAAACTATAATAAACCAATATTTTTGGTAAGTAACTCTGGTTTTTAAGTGCCATCCATAAATAATAATACTGATGAAACCAAAATCAAAAAGAGATATCACTGAGGTGAGAGTGGAACCTGTCTAATAATTCAGCAACTGCCTCCTAATAAAGATTATTGGGTTTCTTTTTTTTTGGAACTAAGGCAATTGCATTTTAACATACAATATTCCTTCTGAAGTGAGGAAGCAGATAGAGGGAAAAAAAAAACTATATTTGAACACAAAAAGTAAATTTGCTTAATCCACTTAATAAAGAGCATAAAACCATTCCCCCCCCCCGCCCCTTTTCTTTTACCAGAGTGTCCTAACTTGCTTGGAAGGCTATTTGGAAGGCTATTTTGCAAGATTCTCACTTCTCCCGCATATTAACTTCATTCTATAAAGCAGTCATCCTAGAGGTTATGCTAGAAATAATGTCTAACTATGCTTTATTAACAGATGCACTTTTCCAAAACCAAATCAACCATCATAATAATAATGCCTGAATTATATACAAGGGATATATGTCCAAATAATGGTCATATTTAATTCCTTTTGAAAGAAAATAGCTGCCATAAGAAGACAGGGTAGATGTCTTAAACACTAGATGACATTTGCTTTATTTGAAGCCTTTTGTTTCCATCAGAAAATAAGGTTCAATTCTTCATTCACTTCCTGCAGTGGACTTGATTGACAGCTTCCTGATTCAGCGGGTGCTAAGTCAAAGTTTCTGGGAAGCAAGGGAGAGCTCCCTCTCTGTGCAGCAGCTTTCTCAGGTCCTCCGGAAGCTATTTCAAAGAGTCAGGGTGGAAAAACCAGGAGCAGTGCATCCCAGGGCTTCAGAAGTCACTCTGAGCCTTCTCACAGCAATGTATGACAGGTGAGGGTGTGGATGTCCATTCTGCAACTTCAAGGGCAATGTTTACTTGCTACTGGTCGTTGATCATTTGGTATTGCCTAAGGTTTGCTTGAGGCTTGGTATATAAGAAACCATCTTTGTTTTCCACAAGTGTTTTATGCATTAAGGAAGAGAATGAAGACATGTATGCTTATCACCCTCACTAAAACGTATGATCCATGGAGAACAAAGGGGAAAAGCAATTCCACATTATTCTTTCTCTCATAAAAACTCATTTCCACTCTAGAGCAGCATGCACACCTTTTACTAGGGCAATTATACAACCATACATATGAAAAATTGTACTTTGCTTTTGAGTCCTTGGTAGCTTATTTCTTTGCTCAATTCTTTGTGACGTATCAGTTTTTGTTTTGTTTTTTTTTTTTTTGCTGGAGTAAGATTGAATTTCCTGTGCATGGATGGTGTTTTAGCTTTCTGGCTGCTTAAACAAATTACAAAGGGTTGGCTTAAACAATGGGAATATATTGGCTCACAGTTTCAGAGGCTAGAAGACTGTCTTACCTCCAAGGATCAGTATCTTCTGGCTGGCCACCAATCTTTGGGGTTCCTTGGCTTTTCCATCATATGGCAATGCATGTTGTGGGGGCTTCCCTTTTCTTTTCCAGGTTCTTTTGACTTTCAGCTTCTTGCTGCTCCTTGTGACTTCTTTCTGAATTTCATTCTGTTTATAAAGGACTCTAGTAATCTGGATTAAAGCCCAACCTGGTTCATTTGAACCATATCTTAACTGAAATAACATCTGGAAGAGATCTTATTTACAATGGATCTGCATTCACCAGAATGTAGACCAAGACCAAGAACCTGTCCAAACTGGGGTGCACAATTCAATCCACATCAGATGGCTAACCTATGAGCCAGTTTAGATATGTCAAAACCTTTGATCATGCATACTCTGGAGTGGATGATTGTGTTAATCAATGTGTGCAAACTCATGCAGACATTTTTCCATGTGTTTCACTGCTCTGTGGGGTTTACCATTCTTCTGCCCCATTTAAGCTGTGTTTGCTTTATATTTTCTTGACCCAATGGGCCTTTAGGATGGACTTTTTAAAAATTGTAGTGAACACACAACATTTGGCAAGTGCAGAAAAGAAATATTAACCATAAGCCTACCTCCCAGAGGCAAGCACAGTTTAATCATTGGGCAAATTCTTTTCAGATGTATTCTTTTCTAGTTTATTTGGTTTTTCTTTAATTGCACAAATAATATACACATTCTCAGGTTATTTTAAAATGATTTTCAGCTTCCTTAAACATCAAACTCTGTCATTTCTCCTATCAGCACCTGCCTCTAACATGCCTGTCAGAATAGGTTTGGAAAGCATAGAACCAGTGTGCAAAGGATGATTAGGCTCTGAGTGAGGTCTTCTGCACTGGTGGGGTCTTTTGTTTAAATGTTTGCTCCTTTTGCCTGCCTTTTGGTCTTTGTCTCTGTTTGGTTTCCAAGCAGCTGAATTCTAAGGAAGTGAGCCCACACATGCCATGAAGAGAGGGGGTAGCCCTGTATCCCCATTACAGTGCTTAGCCCAGAGGAGGTACCCAATAAATATGAATTAATGGATGGCAAAATACTTTAATTCAATGCTTAATTCTGTGAAATACTAGATATTTTTTTTAAAAGGTCATGAAAAAGTGGAACTTGTAAATGAGCACCATGTCAGAAATGTCCACTAGTGGTTCTGGATTTTATAAAGGATAATCCTGCTGTTTTTATAAAGGATAACCCTGCTCATCCCAATTTTGTCTCTGTGTTTCGTTGCCAAGCAGCACAGGAACGGGTTTTCTCAAGCTGAAGCCTGCAGCCGCGGCCCTGATTGCCCTCTCAGGGGACAGCCCTCTTACAAAGTACAGAGGTAACCCTTCAGGGAGTTTTGAGTGTCTCAAGTGCAGTGGTCCCCAAATCTCCAAATGCATTATCTTCTTCACGCACTCCTATGGCCCCTCACAGTGTCTGTTCTTCTTCAGCATGCACTCAGCCTTGACTTGTGTGTTCAGTGAAGAAAACACCTTAAGATTTGGAAAAGTTGGCATTTCTCAAGCTGCCGAGCTCTGCTTTCTAAATATTCATTTCTTGTTTTTCCTTGATACTTATTTGTTTGGGGATTTTTCAGAAACCAGTAATAATTAGTCTTTCAAAGCCTGAGATGGACTCTTCTCACATAGCACATCTTAGATGTGCTGAATTGTCAAAGGGTCAAAATGTGAACGGATTTTCATTAGTTATTAAATTATTCTGTTTGGGATGTCTTCAAAAGAGCAAGCAAATAATCGAAAATATAACTTTCCCTTCATTTCCTGAAAGAAGCTATTTAGAATTCAAAACATATACTCTTCGAAGATATATGGAAAGTATTCAACTTAAAGATCTCTTTTCTCCCTAATGTGTGCAGCTCTTTTTCAGCTCTATGCAGAAAATAACAGGAGAGGTTATGATTCTGGGACACGCATGACTCGAAAGGGTTTGCGGAATCTGCTAACAGATCTACAGCAGGTAAATTCCTAATGATTAAGAATTCTAAATTTGTTTCAGTCTTAATAGCCACACTTATTATTAAAGAATCTGATTTTGGCAGTGTTAATTCTACCTTTAAACAGCGATCCATGCAACCCCTGCTCTCTGCAGCCACTGCTATTATCTGAATATAGGCCCCAATTAACTTTAGCATGAACCACAGCAATTGCTGGTTTTCTCAGCGTAAGCCTCCTTTCTCTCCAACTTTTCCTCCACACTTCCCATCTTTTGCACCTTTCCAAAATACAAATGTTATTCCCATGCCTAAAATTCTTCACTGGTCATTCATGCTTATCAGTAAAGCCTAAACTCTTAGCATCGCAAGCATCATTTGTTCATGATTGGACCCAATCCTTCTCTTTTCAAAAAGAGGTAAAATCATGGCTGTCATACAACTGTAAAATGAGCATGTGTCCAAAAAAATATTTAATTCTTTGATTAAAAGATAGATCCAGTAAGATGTTACAACCAGTTCAAAGAGAAAATTGAAGGACAGACAACAATTAGATGCAAACCTTGCTTTGGGGAGAAGGGGAGGGTTGTTCCTCCACCAGAACAGAATGCATTTGCATATCGGTGGACAATTCTTTGCAGTGCTCTCAAGTTTCTATAAGTTTACTTTAATCTCTATACAATTGTAAAAATCACCTAGTCAAAGCTCTTATAGGTTCCAGTCATCCCCATTGGGTCAAAGATGGCAATCACTGTGTTATCCCCATTGAAAAGATATGCAGTGGGCTCTTTTGCTTATGCCAAATTATTTCATTTGCCTTACACTCCATATACCCTTTCCACTTTTGCATGACAAAATCCTTACTGTGCCTGAGTTGCACCAAGTTCTTCATGCCTGACTTCTGCAGTTTCTTCTCCAGCAGCACCATTGCCTCTCCTTTCACTATTCAAATAGCAGTCACCTCCTTGCTAACAGCTTCTTTAACTCCCCATGCTTATCCCTGTACATAACTTTGTAATAACACTTGTCAAATCACATTGCAATTATCACCTACATGTCTGCTATCCCCACTAAACTGTTTCTCAAGGGCAAGGATTCTGTCTCATTCGTGTTTGTATACCAGTGCCTTGAACAGTGCCTGATGCTATACTATAGCTTCAACAAATGCTTTAATGAAAGCACAGATGAAATGCAATGAGGAATACTCAAATGATAAAATCTCCATCATTTCCTGTATTTTAAGACTCTGCAAATAGAATATTGTTTCTATCCTTACCAGGCAGGGGAATTTAACCTCCTTAAAGTAAATGTGTTCCTTAAATGTTAAAATGCTATAAACTTGTGCAACAAGAAGTTCTGCAAACAGATCAAGCTGGCTCCAGATTGCCTTGGGTTTAAATGGTTGCTATCTGATGGTACTTATTTACTTGTTTCAAGAATGCCTTTGGTCCTTTCAGTCTCTGCAAAATCTCCAAACTAAATGACCTCACTGTGCAGTAGAGTTTTCTCTTGTAATTTTCTATTATTTTGCTCCTGAGTTTGGACCAAGGATTCTGAACTGGGGATAGTCATGATGGGGTTAGAAGGAAAGGGTAAAGAGGAAAATGATCAAAATCTCTAGCACAGGAAGTATGGTTTGGAACAGCCTATCCAAAATTACCTTTGCTTTCCTTTGCTCTTAGTATTAATATTTTATATTTATATTGACTATGATATTTAATATTTAATTTATTCTGGAGATTCCAAACAACATTCAAGATGTTCATATTTCTTAAATGGAGCAACAATTTTCAAAAAATTTAAAAGGTTAAAACATCATGTCTAGATACTACAGAGCTTTTTTGGTGGTGACGGCAGCACATAAATCTGACTGCCAGCTTTCTGCTGACTCTCAGGCATCTCTCAGGGAGCCACCCTAGCAGAGGCTCTCCAACAACAATTCTGACATCTGATATCTCAGGACTCAAGCTGGTAGGAAGCCCAGAAGTGCAGGGGAATTTGTCCTTTCATGTATGCAATCAATTTTGGAACTAGTATGTTTAGAAAGGGAATGCTATGAAAGGATATGGGCTGAGGGCAACTTTCTCTTCTCAGATAGAATTTTTGAGCTCTCCTCCTGATCACTACAACTGTCCCCAGGCAAGAAGTCCCTCCAATAGACCCTAAAAATCTGCCCTTCCAGGACCAACTGAGGTCAATGAGCTGCTGAAATGGCAGTTCCCGCAGCACATGCTCCTCTCTGTCCTCTCCTGATGCATTAGCATGCTCCTGAGAAAGCTGTTAGGAAGGCAGATATTTGCATAGCAAATTATCATCCCATTGACTTCCATTATGAACTCAAAGATGGGTTCCCATAGGAAATTCCATGTGATTCAAATCCCTCTCTAAGAATCCCAATGACCATTTCAAGTGGTGTTCAGCGGTGCCGGCATGCCATCTAACCATGTTTAAATCTCCCATAAAACACCTTCGAGAAATTAGCAGAATGGGCAATCAATCCACAAAATCTTTGTGCCAAACTTTAAGTTAAAACCCATTACAAAAGTGAATTTTCTTTTCACCGGTATCGGAATAACAGTGCTGACAAATCAGTCCAATTTGATCTACTTCCCTCATTTTATAAATGAGGTTAAACCCCTTGCCCAGGGCCGAAAGACAACAGAGAACTGCGAATGTTGAAGCAATCACACTGTCTATGCCAGTGGTCCAGTTGTTTCATCAGCACTCACAGGCTGAAGGATGGACAATGGACTTTTCAGACAAAGGCCAAATGGCATAGAGAGTAGGTACTTATGTCCTGATGGTAGCCAGATTATTATCAATTTAAAGTACAAGCCATCTTGTCACTATTACACAAATGTTTGTTGACTTCAGCCTGGCTAAGAGTGGCAAATAGGTTCTAAGTGCCACTTTCCTGATTAGAAAAATGTTTATTGAGTTGAGGGACTCAGAGTGGGGGAAGGTGGTGTTGGTGGTGGGCTGGCTTTGAAATTACTTCTGAGGTCTCAGGCAATGCCTCCTGACAGTGTGTGCTGTAGAAGACATCAGATGTGCAATTAGGTCCCATGGCCAGATGGGATTAAAAGGTAGTGACAGGTACACTTATCTGTGCATATAGATAATGTCAGAGCCAAATCGCTGGCCATCTCAGCAGTCACAAGGGTTCAACTTCTGATGGTGGCATGGGTCAAAGATGGCAATCACTGTGTCAGCTAATGCAGACTGAACCATTGGAATGTGTGTAAAGATTGGGGTGTGGCAAAGCTTTGTGGAAATCCCTCAATTATGAGTTAAGAGTCCTGGAATGAGACTCCAATTCTGCAGCAAACTCACTTTTTTGACTTTCAACTGTCAAGAGAACTGCTGATGCAAATAGAAAGAAGAGTGCTTTTTTAACAGTTATAACAATTTGCAAATTGGGCAACACCAAGTAAAAGCAGGTGTTTCAAAGCATTAAGCTGATATTAGAAATATCAGACAAAAAGGGAAATGCAGTTGTCAGGCGAGTTCTGTTCTAGCAGCTTATTGGAACATGGAGGCAGAAGGAAACATGTCTGAAACTGGTTGGTCAGAGCTTAGGTCTCTTTTCCTTGTCTTGTCTCCTGTAAATCTCACTCTCCAAGCTGCACATTCCTGAACTCTGATTGCATCAGTTTAGGGCGCTCACCCTGTGTGCCTCCTTTGCAGGAGCTATTTTGTATCTGAGGGCCTGAAGACCAATTTAGAGTTCCTTCCACAGAACAAAATATCAAATCTCAAGTGTCTTTTGCTTTAAACAAGGTTAATGATTACCTCCCTACCTCAGAGATTGGCATTTGTTAAGATAAGATCATATGAAAGTTGCTTTTCTTAAAACCACTGTAAACTTTAATAGGATATCACTGTTGCCTGCATTTTGTTAAGTAAGCTGGGGCAAAGAAAGGTTAACGTAACTTGACTGGAATCATAAGAAGTGAAACAATGGAAGCTGTCTCTTTATAACCCCAATTGCCTGCTTTTCTTCTCTCATCCTACTCGTTCCTCCCAGCCCCAATTCCTTCTACTCCTTCATTCATTGTCTCTACTCAAATGCACAAAACCACACTGCTGTTCACTTGGGTTGAGGCATTTCCGACAGTTTCAGAAACCAAATCCTTGTGCCTCCATGGGTGTGAGCACTGTGGCTTTGGCGTACCAATTCTGGTGGCCACCTATCCGTTTTCTAACAGCTGACTCTGCGTTGCTTGCCTTTTACAGATCCCGACTGCTGTGGGGGAGAGCCGCGCTCTGTGCGCTGTGCAAAGTGCTGTACGCAGCTGTTTCCGAGGGGTGAGTGCAAGGCATAATGGCCCTGGGAGTTGGGGACAGACATGGTTGAATAGCTTGCTGACTCATTTAAATTACAGACCAATTATTCCCCACAACACCCCAGACAACCTAATTGACAACTTTCCGTATGATAAACTTCTTCAGCAGAGCTGACAAAAATACAGCTGGAGAAGTCATGGCTAAAAACACATCTAAACGTGACCTTGTTTTCCAGGTGTTGAGCCCTGCCATCAAAGAGGAGAAATTCCTGTCTTGGTTACAGTCGGAACCTCCCATCCTCCTGTGGCTCCCGACCTGCTATCGATTATCAACCACGGGAATGGTCACTCACCCTGTCCGGTGTAGCATCTGCAGGAACTTCCCGATCGCGGGACTGAGGTACTTCACTCATCAGTATTTCATGGACACTTACTCTCCAAATGGGCTAAAGTGGCAGCTGAAGCTCTCCATATTCTTTTGGAGGTCCTTCTCATACATCTGGAACTCACTCAATGTTTTTGGCTCAATAATTTCTCCACATGAGGCATCCTGGTTGGTAAATTGTATTTTATCTTCTGTAATACATGGAATATTGCATTCTTCCACTGACACATACTCCTAAACTCAGTCTAATGGAAATTTTTATCCCTTTGAGGCAGGGGTTCTTAACTAGGAGTCCGTGGAAAGATTTGGGGGGTCCATGAGCTTGAACTGAAATTCAAAAAAACATTATTCTTGTGGGGACGTCTTGGTGTAGGTGTGATATATTTATTAAATAATACACAGTATAGTGTGGACTTAGTAAGGGCTCCATGGTTTTCACCTGACTGGCAAAGGGGTCCATGGAACAAAAAAGTTAAGAACCCTTGCTCTCAGGGAAATTTTTTTCCCTTTTATTTCAAAAAACATTTTTAATACTTTGGAGCCATCGATAATAACAACAATGAGACCTTATATTTATTGTGTTAGCCAAGTGCTACTCTGCGTGGTTTACATGGATCATTTTATTTAAAACTCATTATAATTCTATACAAAAGGTAGAATGGTTATCTCCAATTTACAGATGATGATACTAAAGTTTAGAGAAGCTAAATAACTTGCTGAAGTTATCAGGGTAGCAAGTGGCAGTGCTCGTGGTTTGAATCCAGAGTCCATGCTTCTCAATAATGGCATTTTGCCACCTCCTTGTGCAGAGAACTGAGAACAAGGTCTCAGACCCAAAGGAATGATCAGAATTTGTGGTGAAGGCTCAGCCAGTCCTTCCCTATACCTCAGAGGAAAGGGGAGCATTGAAAGCTGGGTTTGTGGGTGGGGATCCAGACCTTTCTGCAGCTTTGAGGGTGGCAGTCAGAATCCCATTTAGAGAAAGGGTATAATGGGCCTCCCATAAATAAAATGGTAAGGAAGTAAAATTAGAGTTATTACTGAAGGCTTGGGGAGGAGGGAAGGAAACCAGCAGGTCCAGGTGAGGCATAGGGAACCCGTCTTCATGGTGAATGAACACGGGTGTGGGGGTTGGGGCTCTGGCAGGACTGAAGAGCTGGGACAACCAGGTAAAGTCAAGTCAAAGCTGGAGGTTCCCAAAAGGGCTACAGGGAGGGGACAGGAAGGAAAGCCTAGACTCAGGACTTGGCTCCTGCTCATTTCATTTCCTTTCCCTTCCCATTCTTCCAGACCTTAACTACCCTGTACCCACAGATATAAAAGAGGTCTGCTGGACTACTAGAAGACTGGAAATCAGGTTCTAATTTTTCTAAGAAAATGAATGGTGCTTCCAGAGAATTCTGAGAACATAGTAAAATCTCACTCATGAAAAAATTCTTTGCAAATAACTGGACTTTAATCAATAAAATATATAAATGGACAGGGCTGTTGGAAATCAAGCAAGCCGAACCAAAGTAATCTTCAGGCTGCAAAGAAAAAGAAACTTTATATATTGGCCAGTGGGGGGTACATGAATATGATTTACCAAATTGTTTGCGTATTATAATCATTTAACCAGGAAGCAAAAATTAATTAAGCAACTACTATGTGTCCATCACAGTGCCAAGTGTAGGATTAACTTTACAATTATATAAACACAACTTTTGCACTGAAATATTTTTTAAAATTCATCATGTATAAAATAAAGCAGAGACTATTATTCCTCTTTTATAGATGGCAAAAACTGGGTCTGCAAGGGTTTGAGTGACTTAGGCCACACACCCCCAAAGATGGCAAAGACAGAGGCAAGAAGTGCCGTAATTTAAGTCCTAGAATATGTCCCTATCTATCGAGAATAAGATCAGATTTCCTCTTAAAAATGACTCCTTATAAACCATCTTTCCTCCTAGATATTCAATGGAACATACAGATAGCTGGGTGACCCTGGGCAAAGCTTGTGACCACTCTGGGCCTCAGTTTCCCCATTAGTAAATAAGGAGGGGTGGACCACATGACATCTGAGGCCTCTTTTTGCTCTATTTTTCAGAGTCCATTTAAAATTGCTTGAAGGTATTACAATCTAACCTTAAACTCATGTTTTTGACTCTCGAGTAACAGTAGCTTTAAGGTTTTAATGAGATTAATAAAACCATTTCAGGGCAGAAGCATCCACAGTTCTGCAGGTAGCAGGATGAAGGCAAAGGCAGAAACTTCTAAAGAAAGAGAGGTGCAAAATCCAAAGATTGTCCCTAATCCAAGCATTAAATTCTAGAGGATGTCATGTTCATGCTCTGTAATAGTCATATAAGGTTGGGATGAGATTGAGGAATAAGCCTGGGTTCTCTTATTGGTAAAAGCATCAGTGACACCCCAGAATCCTCGGGATTGGGGAAGGAACTATGGACTGGAGTGGACCTAATGGTGTTCTGCTGTGGACATGTTGTGATTTTGGCAATGGAAGAAACTGCAACATTGGTGTGGAGCCAGTGGCCACTGGAGGCTCTGGGGGCAGAGAGAGGGAAAAACAATTGTGGTACGGGGGCTTTTTCGGGACTTGGGAGTTGTCCTGAGTGACATTGCAACAACAGATACAGGCCATTTTATATCATCACACAACATGTAGAACTGTGCGGGAGAGAGTGTAGACTACAATGTGAAGTATGGTCCATGCTTGGTGGCAGGGCCTCTGGATGTGTTTGTCAGTTGCGGTGGATGTGCCACACTAATGAAGGATGTTCATGTGGGAAGGTGTGGAGGGTGTGGGGAGAGGGGCATGTGGGAATCCCTATATCTTTTCTGTAGCATTTACATGATCTAAGTATCTTTTGAAAAATAACAATTAAAAAAAAAATCATCAGTAACAGACCAATTTCATTATCCATGCAAAAGCCTTCTCACACCTGTAGGTACCTGGGGAGTACAAAGGAAGTAATTCAAGCATTCACTCAGTGTATTGTCCTAGACAAGTTGACCACAACCACCGGGAAATGCTGGACAAAGCAACCAGGGCTCAGCAAATAGTCCTTATAAAGATACTATTTTTTTTTAAATTTTACTGAAGTATATCATTCATACATGAACATACGTAAACAATAAGTGTATAGTGAAAGCTGTGAACTTACAAAACAAACATGCATAACATCATACAGCGCTCCCATACATCACCCCATCACCAATACCTTGCATTGTTGTGAAACATGTTAGAAGTTATGAAAGAATTTTGTCAAAATATTACTACAGTACTAAGTATAGTCCATACTTTACAATTGCTGCATTTTCCCCCCAAATCACCCTATTATTTTTTTTAATTTATTTACTTTTACCCATTTTTACCCCCCTCCCCCATTTTTGCTGTTTTTGTGTCCATTGCTGGGCAATTCTCTGTGTCTGTTTCCTGCCCTCTCTTCTCATCCTTCTCCTCCTGTCTTCACCGTGATTCGATCCTCGGAAACTCCAATGTGGGAAAGAGGCATCCTACTGCCTGCGCCACCTTAGTTCCTGGTTTTTTGGTGCACCTCATCTTGGCTTTCCCTTGTGTCACTTTTCTGTTTCATCATCATCTTGCTGCGTGGCTCGCGGGGCCTGGGGGGCTCACCTGCTCGCGGGGCCTGGCGGCACACCCATGCATGGGGCTTGGCAGCGCACCCGCTCGCGGGGCCTGGGGGGCTCACCCGCTCCTGGGGCCTGGCGGTGCACCCACACACGGGGCCTGACAAGATACTTTATTATGTTATACATGTCATGTAAAAAGTGAATGTCTTCCCACTTATGTGTGTTGAATACTTTTCAAAGCTTTGTAAAAACCTTGCCAGGCCGAGAGATCAGAGTTTACTACCCCCACTTTTTTGGTGAAGAAACTAAATCCTTTGTTCAACTTCATTCAACTCATATTCATTGAAAACCTGCCATGGAGCAGAAATTCACAAAACAGTGAGCCTCTGCTTCCTATCCAGAGTCACATGGCTAGTAATGGTGATGTGTGTTTTCAAACTCCAGCCTCTGGCCTCAGTGATCACGCTGGTTAAAATAGCAGGATCTGGAATCAGATGATATCCTTGGGCCCAAAGCCTCCTGCTACACTTACTAAATAGTTGCATGACCTTGTGCAAGTTGCTTAAACTCTCTGATTGTTTCCTCATCGGTAAAATGAGGATAATAATAGTAATTCCTTACCTCAAAGAGCTCCTGTGGGGATTAACCATGTCGGCCCATGCATAATAAATGCTCAATATATGAACTGCTCTACAGCCCCTCAACACAATCTGTTAGCATCCTACCATGTAACTAGATGTTGGGCCAAGGCTGCTGGTCTCAAGGTGCTTCATTCTCCTGCTCTGCCTTCTGTCGACTTTCGCCTTTCGTGACGTTTCTGCAGTCTGGTCTCAGGAGGCATTCCAAGTTTTTATTCCTCTGTTATTGTGAGTAATGAGCAGGTCGGACACACTTGATGTTCTCTAACCATTTCTTGTTCACGCCAACCTCCGTTATCTTACTCTTCCCCCCCCTCCTGGCCTTTCTTCCAGCATTCCACACTCAGCACAAGTCACAACTTCTTCCATGAAAACTTTTCTAACCATATCAGCCCACTGGGATCTCTCTCTCTCTCTCTCTCTCTGCTATTCTGCTATAGCACTCATTTTCTATGCCTTTCACTTGGTACTTAATTTTACCATATCATGCCTCAAGCGTCCATGTGATGTCTTTGCAAGATGATATGAAATTTAAAGAGCATAGGGATCTTGTCATATTTCTTCTTTATTGCCTGTAAGACAGGGGTTGAAAATTCAAATGCTTATAGGGGCAAAGCAAGTATTATAAAGAGGGAGTAGGTCAGGAAGGGACTCTGACAAACTGAAGAATATATGTCCCGTCTACAAGGAGTAGTCACCACTCTGCCCACACAAATTGAAGCCTTTGATGAAGAAGACAGCTTTATGCCACATACACTGCAGTTAGTGAAGTGTTAAAATATCAGAAAAAATATAGAGACCCCTGATATTTTTCGGATAACGTAAACCCACTAAGCACCCTTCAAAGCTACTAATTCAGGACTACTAGGTCTCACCAGCCCTCCCCTGATGAAACAATATTTTTCCTTCCCGTGAGTGCTGTGAGACTCTCCCCACCTTACCCGAGTGTCTTGAGATCTCCCCTCTGCTTCTGACCACAAGGAAATTTTTTAAGGTTGTAACTCTTCATAAAAGTCTGCAACCTTAAGAAACTTAAAAGCAAAACACAAAAACATAAATAAATTAAAAATTAAAAACACAACATAAAAGAAAGTCTGCAATGTTAATAGACATCAGTTTGCTTTATTTCTTTCCTACATGCAGACTTCCAGAAAAACGACAAAATCTTTTAAAAATTCTTTTATATATGATTTTATTTCCCCAAAACTATGCAGGAATGCAGGTCCAATATTATCATATCTTGCAAATTTTCAAGAAAACCTAGAGTTCACATTTTATTGAATTTTCCTAGTTTTTTTTAAGTTGGCAACTACATTCAAAATATTTAAATGCACTGTGCAGCTAAACAAAATATTACTGCAAACTTATTGCTATCCCAAAGCTTGTAGCATACAGTGCCTGCATAAAGAAGGCATTCAACTTTTTTTTGGATGAATCAGCCTTATAAACCATCGTTTATTGGATAAAATCATACTAATATATTATCATATTATTTTTAAAACTATCAACAGATTTCCTTGATTAAATCAACACATCAAGAGTCATTCAATATCCCTATAAAATTAGGGAGAAAGTTTATGCTTACTTGGTAGTTCAAACACCTCATATATGTTCTCCACCTGAATATTATTTCCTTTGCTCATATACTAGTAGTGCTGTGAGCCACATTTCCATTTTTATCGGCAGATACCGCTGTCTGAAGTGTCTCAAGTTTGACATCTGCCAGGTGTGTTTCTTATCTGGTCTTCACAACAAGTCCCATCAGAAGTCTCATCCTGTGTTTGAGCACTGCATCCAGGTAACATCTAATGCTTGAATTGAATCTATAAGCGATAGCAGTTAGTTAGACTAAGGAAGCGGCAAACTCAACCTTAAATATCTCTCAATACACACATGTTTTCAAAAAGCTTTTGGGGACAAGAAAAGACCAAACAGAGTCCAATCTGAAGCCATTACTCCCACAGTAGAGAATATCTGGGAAGAGTCAAAGAGGGTCAAGGTATTGAAAATGGGTACAGATGGAAAAGAAAAGAGCTCTGGTTTGGAAAAAAAAAAAAAAAAAAATGCAACAAGGCTTACAGTTTTGTTAATATATTTTTGGAGAAAAGATGTTTTAATATGTATGCCCATGAGCTCTAAATTGCGAGTATTTTTTTAATTGGGAAGAAGTGCATAATGAAACCTTCACAGCTGCCTTTTAAGTGTTTTTTAAAGAAAATTATAAATATCCAGCAAGAGAATCCAGCTCGATCTAAGAACAGAGAGAAACAGAAAAGGAAATTTAAACAAAGAGCATTTAAAATTTTCCCAGAAAGAACACTTTCTTTTTATCAATACATTCCTATGAATCACTTTCTCCATGAAGATGGCATCACCTTCAAATTGATCACCTTTACCAAAATTAGTTTCCCATCTTTCTGTCTTCTAGCATAAATGGTGCACAAAAGTCAAGTGCCAGATGTTACCAAATAATTTCCAGAGGGCACTGCTTTATTAAACTGGATTACCCAAGATCCTTGGGTTCACTGACCAATCATCTTCCTGTTTCTAAAATCCTGGGAAGAAATAGGACTTGTCTATGTTAGAGTGACACCATGTGGTCCTTTTGTTATTACACTTGAAGTTTCAGTTTGGAACCCTTTTAATGAAGCTCCTCATCTCCACTGTTTCTTTGTGGCAGAGGTTCTTGACCTGGGGTCCATGGATGGACTTCAGGTAGTCTGTGAATCCATTGAATTTGTATACAGAATTAAATGAATCAGCATTTTTCTCCAGATAAGTCTACCAGTTATCCACTTCTCAAAGGAATCTACAACTGCAAGTATTGACAACTGTAGACTTAATCCTCTTTCATACCTCTCTCTAGCTTTAGAATTCCAAATTCCTGGGTTACTCTAAGGAAAAGGAGTGATTGAGGAAATTAGGGGCATTTAATTTGGAGAGTTATGCTATATGTATGTTTATATAGAGAGAATGTGACTTAAATAGTCAGAGAGTAGATTTGTTTTTCTAAGGGCATGAAAGTGAACAACAGAAATAATTCCAAAAACTTTTGTGGTGGGCAGTCCACCCAAGTAAGGAAATCACACCATGTGTAGACTCATCTGCACCCTTTTCAATGTTGGCCATTCCAGCAGATGTCAGCAAAGGAGAACACCAAACTCCTCATTAGGACTCTCAGAGACAAGCTGCTCCAGGGGCGCTGCAGGAAGAAAGAAGCTGCGAGAAGGCAGGGGCTGCTGGCACAGATGAATCTAAAGCATGCGGCTAACCAAGCACAGGCCAAGTGAGTATCTGTGAGTGACAGTCCGTCAAGTGAAAGCCCAGGGGACCTGGGTATTAGGTTAATCAGCCAGAATATGGCGTAGGCAGCAGCTTTCATAATGCTGGGATTCCTAAACAAGGCAGGAAGTGGAGGTGAGGGAGAGAAGCTTCCCCCCCCTGGAAAACAGCCTTTCATTTTAAAGTAGAACCAAGAGGCATCAATGCCTTTAAGTGACCCATCCAATTATTTGTAGTTATTCTGAAATAATTTGGAAAGACACAGAAGATATTTAATATTAGAATATTTGAGTAACTTTACTCTGCATCCCTAGTTTCTGTTGGTTTGCTTCTGTAAGCCCCATTCAGAATCAATACTTTTTTTTTAAATAAGAAGAAAGACACCCATCATCCCACCACTCACAGATAAGTGCTATTAACATTTTAGTGTTACCAGAATATGGATCAGGTGAGAGATACAATTTTTCATTCTTCTTGACATGTACATTAAATAGAGAGCATTTATCATGTTACCAGTTTCCAAAGCATCATTTTTGATGCTGCATGCTAATCTTTATAAGAAGTGCTATAAGTCACAAGCAATCCCTTATCATTGAACATTTTGGTTATTTTGCCCCTTCAAAATCCTGTAGCCAATATCCTTATACATTCATTGTACATTCACCTTGCTTCACACTATCATAATTTTATTAAGATGAATTCACTCAAGCAAAATCATTGAATCAAAAATTATGAATATTGTTAGTCCTCAAAATTCAGAATATCAAATTTTTCTCCAAAGGGAAGCATCCATCCCTACCTGTATATGAACATACCCATCACTTATCTGATTACCAACTGAAAGATGACTTAAAGAAATCTTAGTGGCCTTCATTTTTAAAATAACCACATCTCCATTGTTTGAAATAGTAGAAGGTAAAGGAAAGAGAAAGTTTCCTTGGGCTACTTTTTGAAAGGAAAAAAAAAAAAAAACTGGAATGATTCATTCACTTCCATTTTACTTCCTGGAAGTATAAGAATAGATTAGTTTAGGGAAGCGGGTGTGGCTCAATGGATAGAGCCCCCGTTTACCATGGGGGAGGCCCCGGGTTTGCTTCCCGGGGCCTCCTTGTGAGGGCAGGCCGGCCCGTGCGGCGTGGTGGGCTGATGCAGCGGGACCTCACAGCAAGGGGAAGATAAGCAGACACGGAGAAGACATGCAGCAAATGGACACAGCAAGCACAGGCAGCAAGGGGGGGGATAAATAAATAAATAAATAAATCTTTAAAAAAAAAAAAAAAGTTTTAATGTGACTTAAAGTCCTGCCTGCATATTTGCCCACCTTGACAACCTCTCCAGTTTCATCTCTCCACACATTCTCTGTGCTCCAGCCCTGATTCCCACCCAACAAGGATTAAGCCCGCACCCCCTTAAGGCTTAAACCTTTCCTTTAAAGACTTTTTCATACATACATTTATTTATATAACTATTTAATTACTGCCTGTCTTTCCACTTGGCTAAAAGCTCTATCAAGTTATCTGGTTTCACTCACCTTTTTAACTCCAACCCCTGACTCATAAAGTTATTTAAATAATCCAATCCATCAGCAAATCTTGTTGGCTATACCTTCAAAATATATCCAAAACCTGACTAAGTCTCCTTATCTCCACTGCCAACTTACTCATCCTCTTGCTCCTACATTGTTGAAGTGAACTCTTAACTAACTAGTCTCCCTCCTTTCTCCCTAGTCCTCTCACCGTCTTTTTCAAATTTTCATCAGATCATATCACTCTTCTGTGCAAAACTTTCTGATGGCTTCCATCTTCAAATAAAGCCAAAGTCTACACAGTGGCTCTTACTCTGGCTCTGTGCAACGCAGTTCTCCACTAGCTCTCATCCTCATCTGCGCCTCTCCTGCACCTCAGCCCATCTCAGCCCCACCGCTCTCCTTACTACTCCTCAAACACGCCAGGCATGCACCCATGCTGAGGCATTGGCAATGCCCAGACCACCTCCCTGCTTAACTTGACTCCCTCACCTCTTAATGACCTCCCAAAGGTCTTTGCTCAAACACCACTTCCTCCTTAAAGCCTTTCTTGATCACCGTATTTAAAATTTCATACCCCCATAGGGACTTCAAATCCTCCTCTCTTGCTTCATTTTTCTTCAATGCACTTCATCACCATCTGACATCCTATATATTACATTATTTTATTTGCTTGTTTCTGTCTTGCCCACTCCACGCAGGGAAGAACTTTGTATTGTTTCCAATTGTATTTCCAGAATTTATAACAATGTCTGGATATGATAAGTGCTTTATACATATTTGTTAAATGAATGAATGAATGATAAAATCGATAGATACATGATAGAGGGATGGGTGGATGGATAGGTAAGGTGGATCTTCTCTATTAAATCTTTAATCTTGAACTCTTTTAGAATGAAACATGAGAGTTATGAGTGTTGGAGCAAAGTAGTAAGGTTTGATGGGACACAGCACGGAAGCCTCGTCTCCAACAACTGTGTGTGTAGCCTTGGGGAAAGTCAGTTCACCTTTCTGTGACTTATTTTTTTTCAGCCAATACTTGGGAATACCCTGCCCTTCCTACTCCCAGAGTATTTGTGGAGATAAGATGAGGAAAAGGAATTGTAAATGCTCTGCAAAGTTAAAAATTCTGTAAATGTCAATGTTGTTAAACTCTGTCTACACTACATACAATAGGGTTGCTCTCCAAAGTGACTTACTTTTATGTAATAATTTTTCAGTGTAGCATTGATATTGATGAGTTCAGAAATTCTGATTAGAGGCTGAATATTGCCATTTCTCAATGTGTTAATAGGAAAAAACCATATCCTCAATATCTATTAAGTTGGCACATTAGCATTGATCATTTTTTTTAGAGATTAATGGTTATTACCTTGTGGTAATATTGAATTCTTTCACTGATTCAACAGACATCCTTCATGGTAATCAGCCTCCTTCCTTTTGATGGGGATTCGTTTACCTTAAAATAAACATTCACACTGAGAATACTTCTATTTACAAGCGCAGAATTGAAAGTGAGGTGCCAAATATTCCCACTGCTATTAAATATTTTTGGAAGTTCTTGCAAATATAATAAAAAAGAAAATTGAAGCATTGAAAAAGAAGAGACAAAACTGCTTCCATTTGCAGCTAATGTGATTGTGAATATAGGAATCCCAAGTAACTCTACTAGAATTAGTAGGCTTTGAAAGGTGATGAGAAACAAAATAATATGTACAAATAATAGCTCTTCACTATCCTTTTTATATCTTAGTAAAAGACAGCTAGAAATTTTATGAGTCTCCTTTGCAAAACCTGTAAAGATTATTTTTTAAAAACTAGAAAAAATGTTCAACTACAAAAAATGACTCATATAAAGAAAATTATTGTATTTCATTGAGTACAGAAAATGAGACCTAATTAAAAATAGAGATGAACCAAATCCTAAAAGGAAGACACAGCAAGAATGTCCATTCTCCAAAAATTGGTATTTAAATTAAATACATTTCCAATTAGAATTACAATGTTTTAAAAAAGGATAAAATGATTTTGAAAATAACTTGGAAGAATAAAAGTACAGGGACAGTCAAAATTATGAAATGAAGAATAAAAAGAAAAAACATCTTCCATAGATATTAAAACTTCCTTTAAAACCATATGACCAAAGGGCGGATGTGGCTCAAATGGTTGGGCGTCCATCTCCCATATGGAGGGACCTGGGTTCGATCCCCAGGACCTCCCGGTAAAACAAAGAAAAATATAAAAGGTGCTTGGGCTGCCAGGCCCCATGCGCAGGCACACCATCAGCCCTGTGAGCGGATGAGCCCCCAGGCCCCGCACACAGATGTCCCACCAGGCCCTGCATGCTGGCGGTCCAGGCCCCGCCGAGCCATGCAGCAAGATAATATAACAGGAGAGTGACACAAGGGAGAACCAAGACAAGGTGCACCAAAAAACTAGGAACCTAGGTGTCGCAGGTGGTAGGACACCTCTCTCCCACATCAGAGGTTCCCAGGATCGAATCCCAGTGAAGACAGGAGAAGGATGAGAAGAGAGGGCAGGAAACAGACACAGAGAATTGCCCAGTGAATGGACACAAAAACAGCAAAAATTGGGAGGTAGGGGGGGTTAAAAAATGGATAAAAGTAAATAAACAAATAGATCTTTAAAAACAAAACAAAACACCATATGATCAAATGCTGTCATATTAACAAAGGAATAGAGATGTGTATCTGAGGATGGGAATACAAAATTTAATAATTGATCCAAGTATAAAAGGGAATCAAACATGTTGATAAAGGTGGTATTTTAATTCAAAGGGAAAAGACAACATAATTGGCTAGCCATCTGAATGAAAACAAAACTGGACCCTTATTTCACCTTATATACTAAAATAGATTCCAAATGGATTGAAATTTAAATGTAAAAAAAGATTTTAAAATAAAAACATTAGAAGAAAATTTAGGAAACCTAGAAGAGACAGAAAAACTAGAAATCATATATTAATAAACAAATATATATGACACCATGCAAATTAAAACATTTTTCTAAAATGAAATATATCATAAATGACATCAAAAGGCAAGCCTTAGACTTGGAAAAATATTTTCAGTAATAAAAATTGATAAGAAAAATTCAAGAAAAAGAAAAAAGAGAAAGAAGGAGGAGTAGAGTGAGGGGGAAGGAGGGAAGGACAAGGAGGAAAATACACCAAATATTTAAATAGGCAATCACAGAAAAGGAATGCCAAATGGCCATTACACATTAAAAAATATGCCAATTCAACTTTTTTGCCCATTTTTAATTGAGTTTTTTGTATTTTCATTAAGTTGAAATATTTCTTTATATATTCTGGATGTTAAACCTTTATTGGATATGTGGTTTCCAAATATTTTCTCCCATTGTCTAGGTTGTATAGTTTTTAATTTTGATGAGGTCCCATTTATCTATTTTTCATTTTGTTGCTTGTGTCTTGGGTATAAAGTTTAGGAAACATCGCCTAACACAAGGTCCTAAAGATGCTTCCCTACATTTTCTTCTAGGAGTTTGATAGTTTTGGCTCTTATATTTAGTTCTTTGATCCATTTTGAGTTGATTTTTGTACAAGGTGTGAGGTGGGGGTCCTCCCTTTTTTTTTTTTTTCAATGGAGGTCTGGTTTTCCTAGCATAATTAGAGATATCGCTCCAAAGAATATATACAAATGGCCAGAAATCAAGTGCTCAACATTAGCCATCAAGGAAATGCAAATCAAACCACAGTGAGAACCATTTCACACCCATTAGAATGGATGCTATTAACAAAATGGAAAATTACAAATTTGGAGAGGATGCAGAGAAATAGGGACACTCATTTATTATTGTTGGCAATGTAAAATGGTGCAGCCTCTGTGGAAGACAGTCTGGTGGCTCCTCAGAAAGTTAAGTATAGACCCAGCAATCCCACTTGTAGGTATATACCCAAAAGAATTGGAAGCTAGGACTCAAACAGATATTTGCACACCAATGTTCATAGTGGCATTATTCACAATTGCCAAAAGATGGAAGTAACCCAGTGTCCATCAACCAATGAATGGATAAACAAAATGTGGTATATACACACAATGAAATATTAATTAGCCATGCAAGGAATGAAATTCTGATATTTGTGACAATGTGAATGACCCTTGAAGAAATTATGTTGAGTGAAATAAGCCAGACACACAAGGACAAATATTGTATGATCTGAAAGATATGAAATAATTAGAATAAGCAAACTCACAGTGTAAGAATGTAGAATATAGATTAGCAGTGGACAGGGTGGGGATAGGGAATGGGTAGTTAAGGCTTAAAATGTACAGGATTCCTATTTTGAACAATGGAAATATTTTGGTAATGGATGGTGGTGATGATAGCAAAAATTGTGATTTTAATTAATAGCACTGAATATATATCTGAATGTGGTTAAAAGGAGAACTATTAGATTGTATATGTGATAAGTATAAAAATTTTTAAAAGCCCATGGAACTATGCTATACAAATAGTGAACCCTAAGTTAAACCATGGACTGCAATTAATAATTCAATTATTAAAGTGTGCTTTCATCAATTATAACAAATGATCCACACAAATGCAAGGTGTTTATAATAGGGTGATATATGGGAATCCTGTATTTTATGCCTGATTGCTCTGAAAACCTCAGACTTCTCTAATAAAGAAAAATAATTTTTTAAAAAAGATGCTCAAACTTACTGGTGTTTAGGGAACTGCAAATTAAAGAAACAACAAAATACCATTGTTTTATTTATCAGAACGGCAAAGATTAAAATTAATGACAACATCCAGTGCTGGTGAGTACGGCAGAAAACAAGCTGTTGAAGCTTAGTAGAAGTACAAATGCTTTAGACTTTTCAGAAAATAATCTGAAAAACACTCATTCATTCAATAATTCATTCTCCGTTCTAGGCACTTGGGATATATCAATGAGCAAAACAGATAAATATCTCTGTCCTTGGGAAGCTTTCATTCTGGCGGGGACACCAGACAATTATAAATAGGTACAAGTGGATTGCATAGTATATTAGAAGTTAAAAGTGTTAAGTTAAAAGAAACAAAGGAGAACCAAGTAAGGGTAATCAAGACTTGGAGGGAAGGTTGCTAACAAATTTAAATAGCAGCTCACAGTGGACCCAGTTAGAAGGTGACATTTGAACAAAGACTTGAAAGAGCTGAGGGAGTAAGACATACAGATATCTGAGAAAAGCATGCCCCAAGTTGAGGAGAGAGCCAGTGCAAGGTAGTAGTATGCTTGGCAGGTCCAGAGAACACTGAAGATGCCAGTGCCGCTAAGTGGAATGAATGAAGAGACTATTTAAAGAAAGAGATCAGGAAGGTAAGGGAGGTGAAGCAGATCTTTAAGGGCCTGCTGGGCCAATGTAAAGACATGGGCTTTTATTATGAGTGAAGTGGGGAAACTTTGGAGGGTTTTGATCTAACTTAAGTTTTTTATTTTATTTTATTTTATTTTATTTTTAAAGAAGCTTTAGATTACACAAATGATACATCAAATATATAGAGGGACTCTCATATACCCCACACCCTCCCCCTCCCACACTTTTCCCCATTAACACCATCTTTCATTAGTTTGTTACAATCGATGAATACATACATATTGAGGCATTGCTACTAACCATGGTCTATATAGTTTACATTATAGTTTACACTTTGCACCATGCATTATCATACATTTTGACAAAATGTATAATGACTTGTATCCATCATTGCAATGTCATTCAGAACAATACCAATGTCCCAAAAATGCCCCATGTTCCCCCTATTCTTCCCTCTCCCTCCCTTCAGAACCTCTGATGACCACTGCCTTTATATCAATGTGATAAGTTCTTCCATTGCTAGAATAATAATAAGTCTACTTTAGTACAATATTGCATTCCCCCTTTATGTTTGTTCATTCCTCAATCTTGAGGATTTTAGGATGGTGATGCCCACTCTGTTTCTGTTTGAGAGAGGGCTTAGATCCCATGGGGCATATGGATGGAATTGTCTTGTTTGCAGTTGTAGACACTCTGTTTTTCTTTGGGATGGGTGTTGTCCATCATCATCCTTTTATTAGTTGTCCTGGGCAAGTCCAAAGAATGGAGAGTAGGAGTTGTAACTCTGCTGAGATTCAGGGTTCAACTGGTATTTGAACAGATGGAAGATTTAAGTCTCTGGGACATATATTTAACAAGTATAGTGCTTATTATAGGTTCAAATAAAAGGGGCAGAAGACCATATGTAGGGCAATTATAAGTGAGACTCATTCTGTTACATTGGGGAGCATATATTTTAAAGTAAGGCCCACTGACAGGGTGCCAAATTCCTGGGATTGTCTGCCCTGCCTATAGTGTCTAGATGTCTCCAGAGCCCTAAGGAGCACCCTTGTTTTAGGCACTGTTTAGTATGGCAGTCAATGAGATCTTCCTGAGACATGCATAAGCATAACCTCTGGAATGACCTCCCAACTCACTTTGAAATCTCTTAGCCATAAAAACTCATTTGTATTTGATATTTCCCCTTTTTGGTCAAGGACATTTCCAGATGTATCGCTAATTGACACTTGGTAATACTCCCTTTATGCCAGTGAGGGTCATCCCCAGGAGTCATGTCCCATGCCCAGAGGGCGGGGGGGAAGGTAGTAAGTTTATTTGCTGAGTTTGGCTTAGAGAGAGCCCACATTTGAGTAACAAGGAGGTTTTCAGGAGGTAACTCTTAGGCAAGATCAGGGTTCATAAGTTCATAAGTACACCAATGTCAAGGGCCTGGCATATTGTTCTGTCCTCCTTCTCTAGGCACTGATCATGTACTCTAGGGATTCTTGCCATCTGTTAGAGAATGTAGCAGGACTTCCCAGGATGGGAATTCAATATTCTTTCAGTTATTGTGTGGATCTCCACCCACCAAACACTCCATGACCACTGGAATATATTCATATTCCATAGAGGCATGGCCCACATGCACCCCACCCCACACTCCCACCCATCACTGACATCCCGCACCAGTGATCCTCCTTTGCCAGAGTTGCAACCCTTCTGCAATCCAAAACCTCCCCCAAAACAAAACCAAAACTAAAATAATAATAATAAAAACAAAATAATAAAAATAGCAAATAAAACTAAAAATATAAATAAATAAATATAATGTTCATTGTGTCTTTCATCAACTAAGAAATATTATTTTTTATGTACAGTGACAATTTCTTCTCTATGTTTCCCCAGTGTCATTTTTTTTTCTTTTTCTTTATTTCCAAAGAAGCTTTAGGTTATAGAAAAGTCACATAGAAAATATAGGGGATTCCCTTACACTCCACCCCTAATATTTGTCCTTCAGTGAATAGAAGTAAGCCAGTCACTGAAGGACAAATATTACATGACCTCACAGATATGACTTATGCAAATTGAGCAGACTCACAGAACTAGAGTCTGGAAGATAGGTTATCAGGAAACAGAAAGGGAGTAGAGTGTGGTGAGCCAATGCTCAATATGGGCAAAACTTATGATAAGATGTAAGGGGCTGGGTGGGCAGTGGATGGGGATGATGTTGGTGCAGGAATGTGAGGTGGGTTGACAGTGCTAGAATGTGAGGGGGGTAAGGTGGGGGGGGGTTGGGTTGTACTATCCATGGAACTGGGGAGAGGGCTGGAGGAAGGAACAGGTGAACTATGGGGATTTGTAGATCTGTGGTTAAAACAACAATGGTGGGAACGTTCTTTTGACAAATATGGCAGGGGAGGGTTACTGGTGCAGGGTGTCAGGGGTGGGGGAATATGTGGGATAGGGTGCACCTGGGGCATGCTTCTAAGGAATATGAAAATGTTCATCTTGTCATATGTGTTATCCAGTGGGTGGAGACCCACACAATAAACAAGAAAATATTAAACTTGCATCCTGGAGAGTCCTGCTATATTCTCAATTAGAGGAACAAGAATCTCTCAAGAACATAGGCCTAATAAAAAAAAGCATACCAATATGTCAAGTTTCAATATTAATGTGTGTAACTATGAATCTTATTCTTCAAAATTTGAAAAGTAGCAGTTCAACATAGGGAGGGGAAGGGAAGAATAGAATAAGTGGAAATAGGACAGTTTTAGGTCATTGGAATTGTTCTACATGATCTTGCAATGACAGGTACAGGCCATTATAAATTTTGTCAAAACCTATAAAAGTGATGCAAAATGTAACTCATAATGAAAACCATTGACCATGGTTAGTAGCAATGCTTCAATATCTGTTCATCAATTGTAACAAATGTGCTATACTCATGTAAGATGTCATTAATAGGGGAAAATAACTTAAGTTTTAAAAATCATCAGTCTGGCTGCTATGTTGAGAATAGACTAAAGGGGTATATCTTAGTTAGCCAGGCTGCTATGACATATGCCATACAATGGTTTGGCTTAAGCAATGGGAATTTTTTGGCTCAAGGTTTTGAGGCTAAAGAAGTCCAAAAATAATTCCCTATACTTTTGTTGTAACTTTTCTGTAGTCTAAAACGTCTCTAAAAATAAAATCTATTATGAATTTTTTTATAAAAGAGAGAGAATGGGCGATGAGGATTTGAAGATATCGAATAAGAAAATTCTTTCCAGGATTTTTTACTGTTAAGGGAACAAAGAGATGGTATAGGTGGTAAGGTGACTGAGATTCATTCTTTTGCATAGGGATATCCAGTTTTTCCAACACCATTTGTTGAAAACACTATTCTTTCCCCATTGAATGGACTTGACACCCTTATCAAAATTGGCCATAGATATGAGGGTTTATTTCTTTTTTTATTTTTTTATTTTTTATTTATTTATTTTATTTATTTATTTATTTATTTTTCTTTTTTTTTTATTTGTAAAATGATATATAATACATATGCATATATGTGCATTTGTTTACATAAATGTTATTTGTTATATATATATGTATACATTTTATAAAGGTGCCTAGATTACCCAAATATTACTAAGAAACTACAG
>JAQZBX010018851.1:0-34259 GCA_029593785.1 Cabassous unicinctus | reverse complement strand
GGGGGGGGTCCAGTTGCCCGTTATTGACTAACCAGTCCAGCGCCCAATGAGGCATATTTCTCAATGAGCTAAAAAAATGGCCTTTGTAAAAGTATAAACAGGGTGAAATTAGGCTCCAAGTCTTGAAGTGCTTAGCTCTCCTCTGCAAGTCGGGTATCCTTGATCCCTCCTTGACCAGCCACGGACCTTGTCACGTTTTTGGTTTAGACGAGAGCCAAGCACCTCCGTTGATGGCCGCCACAGTATGGTGGTTGTCCATCCTCACTTCCTTATTAGTTGTCCTGGGTGAGTCCAATGAACTGGAGAGTAGGTGTTGCAACTCTGCTGAGACTCAGGACCCAGCTAACAATTGGAGAGCCCAAAGATTCAAGTCTCTTGGGTGTACACTTACCAACTCTAGCACCAATTGTAGGTTCAAAGAGAAGAGACAGAAGTGACATGTGTAGAGAAGTCACAACCAAGTCCAACTCTGTCACATTTGGGAACACAAACTCCAAAGTAAGGCCCACTGGCAAGGCACCAAACTCTAGAGTTATCTGCCATGACTGTAGGACCTCAGTGTCTCCAGAGCCCTCAGGATCCCCACTATTTGAGGTGGTATATACTTTGGCAGACTATGCAATCCTTCTGAGATGTGTATAAACATTACCTCTGGGATGACCTTCCGACTCACTTTGTAGTCTCTTAGCCATATAAACTCATTTGTCTTTACCTTTTCCCCCTTTTATTCAAGGTCTTTTTCTAGTCACATTGCCAGTTGGCATTTTGTAGCAATCCCTTGGTGACAGGGAGGCTCATCCCTGGGAGTCATGTCCCACACTGGGAGGAAGGTAATGCATTTATATGTTGAGTGTAGCTTAGAGAAAGGCCACATTTAAGCAACATGGAGGCTCTCAGGAGGTAACTTTTAGGCACCCTACAACACTAGGCTAAGTTGCAATTTCAAGATCAAAAGCTCATAAGCATAGTCATCAATATCAAGGGCCAATCAATGGACCATCCTTCTTTACTAGTCATTGCCCCTGTGCTCGAGGGATTGTTGCTGTTCTATTAGAGAATGTGGCAGAGCTCCCCAAGGTGGGAATTCAATACTCTTTTGGTTATTGTGTGACTCTCTACCACTGTGACAATGCCCCATGGACATTTAAACACATTTATATACCTATATGCTTGTCCAGGTGAACTGCCTCCTGTGTATCCCCTTTCACTGACTCCCCACACCAATGATCTTCCCCTGGCCCAGTTGTAACCATTCTGTGGTCCAAAACTTCTTCAAAAATGGAGCCAAGAATATCTCCAAGTACAATTAATAGGAAAATGAAATAATAATGTTAGGTTTGAACTTAAGAAATAAAATACATAATAATTTTAAAAAACTAAAACTAAATTAAAATTTAAAAATTGGGGTATTAAAAAAATAATAAATATTTAAAGCATTTTTTGATGTTTTGCCTTTTATAACTGTAATATCTGTTGTCCTGTATGTAGAGAGACATTTTCTTCCATTTCTTTACCAGTGTTTTAATTTTTTTTTTCAAAGAAGTTTTAGGTTATAGTAAATTCACATATAGAATATAGGGGACTTCCATATACCCAACATCCTCCCCTTTGTCCCCCTTCCCATATTAATAATCTTTTTATGTGTGGATGGTTCATTTGTTAAAACTGATGTACAAAACTTGAAACATAGCTACTAACCATGGTCAATGGTTTACATTATGGTTTACATTTTAAACCATAGACTTTAATAAATTTTTGCTGAAATTTAACATTGCCATTATCCAACATTGCAAGATCATGCAGAATACTTCCACTGCCCCCTAAATACCCCCTCTTCCATCAATTCTATCCCCGACTCCCTCTCCCCTTGGGGCCCATGGTGACCACCAGGCTTCACTCCTTGAAAGACAAGATTCATAGTTACTTGCAACATCATTGAGGGCTTGACACACTGATCTATCCTCCCCTATTAGAAAATGCCCATGCTCTTGAGAGGCAACTAACCCTCTGTTTGAAGAATTATTGGGCCTACCCAGGCTAGGAGTCCAACTCCTTCCTGCCTGTTGTGTGGTTCTCCACCCACTGATAAAACACTACATGACAAAATGATCACTTTCACATTCTGTAGTGGCCTGCTCCAGATGTTCCCTGTCTCAAATGCCCCCGATCCAACATCCTAAACCAGTAACCCTTGTCATAATGCCAAAAGAACCTTCCCAACATTGTAGTTTAAACCACATACCCACTAATCCCCAGTGTTTACCTGCTCCCTCCCCCAACCCTCCCCACAGTTCCCTGGATCATCCAACCCAACATCTCTAACCTACCCCACCCCCGTCAAACTTGCACCATCCAAACCAATAGTATCACTAAACCCTTGTCATATTATTTCACTGTACAACTACTCACGTCCACCTTATCATAGATTTCACCCACATGGGTGTGGCTCACAATCTTCTTCTCCCTTTCTATTTCCTGTAAATCTATCTTCCATGCTCAAGCACTCTGAGTCTGCTAAAATTGCTGAATTCATACGAAAGAGGTCATGTAATATTTGTCCTTCATTGTCTGGCTTGCTTCACTCAGCATAAGGTTCTCAAGATTCATCCATGTTACCCAGTGTGTTAGCACTGTATTCCTTCTTACAACTGAGTAATATTCCATTGTAAGTATGTACCACATGTTGTTTATCCATTCATCAGTTGATGGGCATTTGGATTGATTTCAACTTTTGGAAATAGTGAATAATGCCACTATGAACATTGGTGTTCATATATCTGTTTGTGACCTTGCTTTCAATTCTTCTGGGTATATACCCAGCAGTGGAATTGCTGGATCATGTGGCAGATCTACAGTTAGTTTTTTGAGGAACCGCCAAACTGTCCTCCACAATGGCTGGCCTATACTACATTCCCACTAGCAGCGGATGAGGGTTCCTCTTCCTCCAATCCTCTCCAACACTTGTAGTCCTCTGTTTTTTTAATGGCCTCCAGTCTAATGGGTATAAGATGGTCTCACATTGTAGTTTTTATTTCCATTTTCCTAATAGCTAGTGATGTCGAGCAGCTTTTCATGTTCTTTTTAGCCATTTGTATTTCTTCTTTGGAGAAGTGTCTGTTCAAATCACTTGCCTATTTTTTAAACAGGTTGTTTTTTTATTTTTGAGATATAGGATTTCTATGTATATGCTGGATATTAGGCTCCTATCAGATATATGCTTACCAAATATTTTCTCCCATTGGGTAGGCTGTCTTTTCAGTTTCTTGACAAACTCTTTTGAGGTACAAAAGGTTTTAATTTTGAGGAGGTACCATTTATCTATATTTCTTTTTCCTGCCCGTGCTTTGGGTGTGAAGTTCATGAAACCATTTTCTATTACAAGGTCCTGTAGATGCTTCCTACATTATCTTCCAAGGTATTTATGTTCTTGGCTCTTATATTTAGATCTTTAATCCATCTTGAGTTGATTTTTGTTTAAGGTGTGAGGTGGCATTCCTCTCTCATTCTTTTGGATAAGGATATCCAGTTCTCCAATCACCACTTGTTGAAGAAGCCATTCTCTCCCAGTTGAGTGGGTTTCATGGCCTTGTTGAATATCAGGTGACTGTATATGCATGGATCTATATCAGAACTCTTAAATTGGTTCCATTGGTTGGTATGTCTATCTTTGTGCCAATACCATGCAGTTTTGACCATTGTAGTTTTGTAGTATGTTTTAAAGTCAGGTAGTGTGATTACTCCAATTTCACTTTTCTTTTTCAAAATGTCTTTGACTATTCAGGTCCCCTTGCTTTTCCAAATAAATTTTATACTTAGTTTTTCCAAATTGGTAAAAAATGCTGTGTTGAATTTTATTGGAATTGCATTAATCTTTAGATCAGTTTGGGTAGCATATATATCTTAATGATGATTAGTCTTCCCATCCATGAACAGGGAATATTCTTCCATTTATGTAAGTCTCCTTTGACTTCCTTTAACAGTGTTGTGTAGTTTTTTGTGTATAAGTCATTTACATCTTTAATTAAAATATTCCTAGGTATTTGATTCTTTTAGTTGCTATTTTAAATGGGAGTTTTTCTTGATTTCCTCCTCAGAGTGCTCATTATTGATGTACAGAAATGCTACTGAGTTTTATGCATTGATCTTATAACCTGTGACTTTACTGAACTCATTCATAAATTCTAGAAGCTTTACTGTAGATTTCTCATGGCTTTTATGTATAGGATCATGTTGTCTGCAAAAAGTGAAATTTTTTTCTTCTTCCAATCCAATTTGGATGCCTTTTATATCTTTTTCTTGATTAAGTGCTTCAGCAAGTACATCTAATAACATGTTAAATAGGAGTGGTGATAGTAGGCATCCTTGTCTTGTTCCCGATCTTAGAGGGAAAACTTTTAGGATTTCAACATTGCATATGATGTTAGCCATGGGTTTTTCATATATACCCTTTATCATATGAGGAAGTGTCCTTCTATTCCTATCATTTGCGGTGTTTTTATCAGGAAAGGATGCTGTATTTTGTCAAAAGCTTTTTCTGCATCTATAGAGATGATCATGAGATGTTTTTTCTTTCAATCTGTTTATGTGGTGTATTACATTGATTGATTTTCTTATGTTGAATCATCCTTGCAGACCAGGAATGAAACCGACTTGGTCATGGTGTATAATTCATTTGATTTGTTGTTGAGTACAATTAGCAAGTATTTTGTTGAGGATTTTAGCATCTTGGTTCATTAGAGAGATTGCTCTGTAATTTTTGTTTCTTGTGGTGTCTTTGGTTTTGGTATTAGGGTAATGTGGTTGGCATCATAGAATGAGACAGGAAATGTTCCTTTTACTTATATATTTTTTGAAGTTTAATCAGGATTTGGTGTTAGCTCTTTCCAAAATGTTTGTTAGAATTCACCTGTGAAGCCATCTGGTCCTGATCTCTTCTTATTTGGGAGGTTTTTGATGACAAATTCAATCTTGCTACTTGTAATTGGTCTGTTGAGTTCATCAATTTCTTCTTCAATCAATATAGGTTGCTTGTGTGTTTCTAGGAATTTGTCCATTTCCTCTAAATTATCATTTTTGTTGGTATATAATTTTTTTAAGTATCCTCTTAAGATACTTTTTATTTCTGTGGGTTCAGTGGTGATATCCCCTTCTTCGTTTTTTATTTTGTGCATTTGCATTGTTTCTCTTTTTTTCTTTGTTGGTCTAGCTAAGGATTTGTCAATTTTACTGATCTTCTTGAAGAAAAAGCTTTTGGTTTTCTTTACTTTTTCTAGTGCTTTCTTATTTTCTATTTCATTAAGTTCTGCTTTAATCTTTATGTCCTTCTTTCTGCTTTCTTTGGGGTTTGTTGTTGTTTTTCTAATTCCTTGAGGTATGAATTTAGATCTTCGATTTTAGCTCTTTCTTCTTTTTTTATATATGCATTTATGGCTATGAATTTCCCTCTCAGTATAGCTTTTCCTGCATACCATAGGTTTTGATATGTTGTATTTTCATTTTTATTTGTTTCAAAGTAGTTCCTGATTTCTTTTGTAATTTTTTCCTTGACCCACTGTTTGTCTAACAGGGTGTTGTTTAACTTCCATATCTTTGTGCCTAATCTGGCTCTCTGGCCCTTACTGATTTCCAGCTTCATTCCATTGTGGTTAGAGTAATTACTTTGTATAATTTCAAACTTTCTGAAGTGTTGTTCTGTGTCCTAGAATGTGGTTTATCTTGGAGAATGATTCATGTGCACTCAAGAAGAAAGTATATCCCACTGTATTTGGGTGTAGCATTCTGTTCATGTCTATTAGGTCCAGATCCTCTAATGTATTATTCAAAGTATTTGTTTCTTTATTGATTCTCTGTCAAGAGGTCCTGTCTAATGGTGACAATGGTGTATTAAAGTCTCCCACTATAATTGTAGAGGCACCTATTTCCCCACTTAGCCTTTCCAGTGTTTGCCTCGTGTATTTTGAGGCGCCCCGGTTAGATATATACATATTTATGATTGTTCCTTCTTCTTGAAAGATTACCTTTTTTACTAATTTAAAGTGTCCATCTTTGTCTCTTAAAATAGTTTTGCATTTAATATCTATTTTTTTCATGATATTAGTATAGCTACAACTGCCCTTTTTTGATTGTTGTTTGCTTGTAAAATTGTTTTCTAGCCATTCACTTTCAGCCCCTTTAATCCGTGGGTCTAAGGTGGGTTTCTTGTAGACAGCTTATAAATTGGTCATGTTTCCTCATCCATTCTGCCAATCTGTGTCTCTTGACTGGTGAATTTAATCTATTAATATTCAGTTTTATTACTGTTAAGGAATTATTTACATTAGCCATATTTTCTTTGGGTTTATGTATGTCATATGTTGTTTTTATTTCTGTTTTTTTTTTCTTACACTCTCCTCCAACTCTCTCCCCTGTTTTTTCCTTTCAACCTGCAGCACTCCCTTTAGTATTTCTAGAAGGGCAGGTTTTGTATTGGCATACTCTCTTAATTTCTGTTTATCTGTGAATATTTTGAATATTCCATCATTTCTGTATGTCAGCTTTGTTGAATAGACATTTCTTGGCTGGAAGTTTTTTTTTTTTTCCTTTTAGCACCTTGGCTATGTTATACCACTGCCTTGTTGCCTCCATTGTTTCAGATCTGATATCAGCACCTAATCTTATTGAGCTTCCCTTGTATGTGATGGTTCTCTTTTCTCTTGCTGCTTTCAGTATTCTCTCTTTGTCTTGAGCATTAGACAATTTGACAAGTATGTGTCTTTGAGTAGGCCTGTTAGGATTTATACTGTTTGAGGTGCACTGTGCTTCCTGGACATGTACATCCATCTCCCTCAATAGAGTTGGGAAGTTTTCAGCTATTCTTTCTTCCAACACTCCTTCTGTCCCCTTTCTCTTCTCTTCTCCCTCAGTGATGCGTATAGTGTATACGTTTGTGCATTTTGTGTTGTTGTTCAGATCCCTAAGTCCCTGCTGAATTTTTTCTATCTTTCTATCTATCAGTTCTACTGTTTGATTTCAGATGTACTGTATTCCACATTGCTAATTCTTTCCTCTGCCTGTTTAAATCTGCCGCTATGTGCTTCCAGTGTCTTTTTGATTTCTTTATCACCATCATATCCGTTATCTTTTTATGTGTATCCATGATTTCTTAAGTATGTTCTCACAGTGTCTTCTTAATATCCTTAATATCTTCTTTCACTGCATTAAGTAGGTTCATGATGTTTGTTTGGAGAGCTCTGATTACTTGTTCCATGTTCTGCATCTCTTCCCGGTTTTTGGTAACTGGGCCATGTCTGTTTCTTAGTATTTATAATTTTTTTGTTAATGTTTCAACATCTCTTTACCTTGATGGGTTTATTCAGTTGATTATTTTCTCCATGTACTCTGGGATTTTCTTTAGTTGCTGTTTTTGTGTGTGTGGGGGGGGGTAAGTTTTATCTTTGAGACTTTGTTCCTCTTAATCTATTTCCTTGCTCTTGTCTATATTCCTTTGAATGAAAAAGATTAGGGCCAGAGAAAGGGAAAAAGGTAAGAAGAGAAAAAGGATAATAATAATAATATTAATAAAAGGTAGGTGAGGAACCATATAAGACCTAGTGAAATGAATAGTTAATTCATGTAAGAATGCACAAGAATAAGAATTTAAAAAGTGGGGTACAAACAATGAAATAAAAAAATTGAATAGAGAAAAATATCTAGAATAAATTAACAGTGCAGAATGAAAAGAAGAGAGGGAAAAAGAAAAGAAAAGACAATAAGAAAAGAAGATAAAAAGAAAGAAAACAGAGAATAAAGGAGATAGAAATAAAAACAAGAAAACTGAAGACTAAACAAAGAGAGGTAGAGTGTGAGAACAAAAACAGAAAACAAAAGACAGGAAGATGAAGGTTGGAAAAGAATTAGGATAGGTAGACAAAATTTGTATACACAAAAAACCAAAGGAAAGGGGAAAAATAAACAAGAAACAAGACCATAGCACCTAATTAAAAAGAAAAAGAAAAAAAAGTGGGAGGAGGAAGAAAGAGGGGGAATAAAAGAACAAAAAACAAACACTCAAGCAAAATTCAAACAAAAACTTAGGATAAAGAGCCTTCCCTCTTAGGCCCCTATGGAGCTTTTCAGGCTGCCAGTGTTCATCAATCAATTACTCTGCAACTTACCCTCTTCAGCTTTTGAATTGAGTTTTAGCAAGAAAACTAAGTTAAGTTTTAAAAAAGGAAACTTTTTTTAGAAAAATAAGACACCCAATAGAAGCTAACACAAAAAGAATGTCTATGCATTCCCTACTCTAAAATATCAGCTGGGTGTTACCACTTGATAACCAGGCGGATCTCTAAGGAGAGCCAGGAATCAAACCAGCAACCTTATATATTTAAATCGGAGACTCCTCCACGGAGCTAAACTTTCTTGTTAGGCCAGTTAGCTCGAGAACTGTCCAGTCACTTTCCCTAGGGTAGGTTTGACTCTGTGCAGTTGAATAAATTCCTGCTGATTAAAAACCTGTCTGTCCCTGATCTTTTTTTATTCTTATTGTTTTCTCTCCCAGGGCAGCAGGATGTGATAGCCTGTGTGATCAGATTCCCCCTCGCCTCTCCTTGTCAGGTTGAGTTCCCTTCTGAAATTCAAATGGGGCCCTGGTATCTGAACTCACTGCAGAGAAATGACTCTCAACCCTCTTCCAGACATTTCCCTCCTCCAAGGGGACCCTAAATAGGCCCATAGAAGGTTATTAAACACTTACTACTGTTTGTCTCCCTTAGGGGAGATAGAATTTTGATAGTTTTCAGCACTGGAGTAGTCAATTGCCTGAGTCTGCCTTCCCCCAGTACAGGTTCCTCTCTCCCAGGTCAGCTAGGTAAATCAGGCTGCGTTAGCAGATTCGCCTCTCTCCTCTTCCCAGAGCCACCTCTTGCCAGCTGGTACCCTCCCTAAAATTCAAAGGAGGTCCAGGTAACCAAGCCAACAGAAAAGAAACCACTCTCCACTGTTCACCAGAGCCCTCTTATTCCTGGAGGGCCCTCTTATCCCTGGCTAGTGGGAGTCAGGGGGTTCACAGAAGCTTTTTGTTTTGAGGGTGGAACTTAGCCAATCACTGTTTCCAGTCACCAGGGGAGAAACTCATGGTTTTCCCTTGGGCTTTTTATCTCTGTCCAGTTCCCTCCAGATCGATGCCCCAAAGCCTCCCCTCTCATACTTCCTAACATAATTTCTCTCACCTTGAACCTTGAACCCTGAAAACCACTGATCAGTACAATTTTTCCTTTTCAAGAATATCAGATAAATTAATCCATACAGTATGTAGTCTTTTGTGTCTGAATACTTTCATTTATCCTAGTAATTCTCAATTTAGGGTATTTTGCACCAATGAGACATTTGGCGTGCTTGAAGACATTTTTCATTGTCATGACTCAGGCAGTGGGGTATTATTAGCATGTAGTGGGTAGAAGCCAAATTTGCTGCATAAAATTTTACAATGCACAAGAAAACCGCCTAAAACGAAGATTTGTCTGTTGCAAATGCCAATAGTGTTGAGAATGAGAACCCTTAATTAGCATAAATTTAGTGAGATTAATTTTGTTTGTGCATGTATCACTACTTTGTTCCTTATAATAGCTGAGTTTTATTTCATTATATGGATATGCAGCAATGATTCATCCACCAGCTGATGGACATTTGTTTTTATTTGCTCTACTTTTGAAGTATTATGAATAAAGATTCTATGAATATTCATGCATAGTTCTTTGTGTCAACCTTTGCAGTGATTTCCTTTAGATAAATACCTAAGAGCATTATTACTAGGCTATAAAGTCATCCTGTTTCACTTTATGTGAAATTGCCACAGTATTTTCCAAAATGCATTACCACCAGCAATGCATGAGATTTCCTATTGCAATCTATTGTATTCTATATATAAATATTTTCTCCACCTTTTCATTTACCTAACAGTGTCTTTATGAAATGTAGAAATTTTAAATTTTTATTTATTCCAAGTTATCAATTTTTAAACTTTTATTCTTGTTTTGTCTTTTAGCCTAACTCTAAGGATTAAAGACTTTGTCTTATGTCTTATTCCAGGGCTTTAATATCTTTAGGTCTTATGCTTTGGTCTATATCCATTTCAAATTAGTTTTTGTATAAGGTGTGAGAGAAAGGTTGAAGTTCTTTTCATACATCTATCCGTCTGTCTGTCTATCATCTCTTTCTACAGAATGATGACATATGTATATTCAATTGTTAGAGCACCATTATAAGTCTATTCTTTCTCACTGAATTATTTTGGCAGCTTTCTTGAAAAGCAGTTATCATATATGTGTCAACTTCCATTCTGTTATGTTAACCCATTTGTCTACCCTTAGGCCAACACCACAGTATATTGATTACTATGGTTTTATATTAAGTGTTGAAAACATGTAGTGTGAGGCTTACAAATTTGTTTTTCTTTTATCAATTTGTCTTAATTATTTTAGGGCCTTTTAAAGTCCATATAAATTTTACAATTAATCAATTTCTAAAAAAATGCCTAATGGAATATTGATTAATGTGATGTTTAGTGTATAGACAATTAGGAGAGAACTGACTTCTTAACAGTATTTTTTCTTTAGAATAGTCTCTGTCTTTCTCTTTATTTTATTTATCCTGGAACTCAGGCAGATGGAAAAAATCAGTGGTAGAATCACGATACATTGAAGAAAGCAAGTCACATATATATGGCCATTATAAATAAAGTGGAATTTATGTGCATTCCACAGCAGGAGAGGGTCCCTGAAGGTTGGGCTGAGAAGAAAAGGCAGCAAATTTTGAACACAGAGATGCAATCTAACAGACTTCCAGTGGATAATAATAATATTGTTATTATTCAATAAATACAAGAAGTCATAATGATAAAGCTATTTGGAATTCCTATTTTATTAATCACAACCATGGTCATACTGCTAGTAGTATATTAGCCAAGATCACCTCCTTATACTTACTTTATCTAATAATACCCTGCCTTAAATTTCCTTCTCTGCCAAACCATCTGGATAAATTCTCCAAAAATATTCCTGTCAAATTATCATAAACTTAGCTTGGATCTTACAATGGTTACTTGTTGTCTTTTGTGTTAATTTAAACATTTTAGAATGAATGACTTTACTGTTTTTCTGAACCAAAAACTGAGTATTTTGTTCTACTTCAAATGTTTTTTTTTTTTTTTTAATCTGCAAGGTAACTTTTAACATTCATTCATTCAGTAATTCTTAAATCCCTCCCTTTATGCCTTTGTTGCTCTGCCCTTCTACCATGCCCCCCATATTAATTTTTCCTACTGATCAAAATTTTAGTTTCCATTCTACGTCAAGTTTATGACATATCTCCTGCAACAGCACATCAGTGGGTCACTTCAGCACATTATAGGTTTTCCTTTCTTTTGAGCTCATTCACTCATGATCTCTGAAAATTCTTTGAGCTCTAGTATTTTTCACCAATTATTTTATTTATTGGTGATGAATATTTGCAAAGAAACTACAAATTACTTGAAGTGGAGAAATATGTTTATAGATTTTATTATCTACTGTCTCTTGTGCAGAGTTCAATAATCAAGAATGCTTATTAAAATTGGTTTACGTGATATTTCCTCCTGCTGAATGAAATGATGACGTTCTCAACTTCCATTCCCTCGGTCTCTCAGGTCCACATGAAAATACTCATTTTAAATTCCCATAAGGCTCTTGAAGTATCTTCCTTTTGGGAATCCAATAATACCATCTTTGTTGTTTAACAAATCCCATTGCAAGATTATTCCTTGGTCAATTCCCAATTCCCTACATCGATTTTATCCACAGCTGCAAAAACAGCTAATGATGCAACTAGGTCATATATTTATATTTAAAATTACGACCTATATGTTCTCTCGCAGAAACCTACCTCACTCTATGAATACTCTCAAGCCCTGATTCTGCTACAGATCTAGTAAGAAAGGTCATTTTCAAATAATTTTCACTGAAATGATTTTAAATATCTGTCCTTGCCACTCTTATCTAACCTTTATTCCATAGAGCTGAGATGAATGTAACAGTTGCTTATATTGGTGGGTATGATGGGAAAATTCAAACAAGGATGGAACTAAAGAGATTGATCTTTACTTAGCACTTCTTTCTCATAAAAATGATGTAATATATCGTTTAAGAGATAAGGGCATATCACATATTTATCAAACTATAAATATTTATAGGAAGAGCAGTCTTATAAAGATAAAAATATGAAAACCAGAAGTCAAACACCTTTCCCCAAACTTGCAGATACAGTGTGTAGTAAACTTTGACAATAAATCAGTCCTCTTCCACTGAATGAGCATTACATAAATGAATTTACAATGTTTCTACCAGGTTTCAACCAGATAATTTTTATATGTGGATATGTTTCCAGTTCTGGAAATTTACAGAAATTCTGTAGCCACTCATTGACATCTCACTGTAATGTTACTACTTAAAAGCCCATGCCACTTAAATTTGATGTAATTTTTATATGAAACCTATTTGCTCTTTCAGTAAGGATATCCCTTTGGACAAATTATAAATGACTATACACACACAAAATGCATTATTGGCACAAAGTGCTTACTAAATATAAGGCATTATCTTTAAGGTCATATTGACAATAATACTAAGTAGATAGATACATTGGTAGATCAGTTCAGGGTGATATAATCCCAATTCCTTGCCTTTTAGTACTAAAAAAGAAAGTGTTACTTTATTTCAATATCTATGACTTACGCGGCTTTTCTGTGCAATCTCTAATGCCTATAATTCCCTTTCAAACCAATGTGCCAAATGAGAAGGTTGGAAAGACTAGGAAAGATAAATTTTCATAAAGGAAACTAAGCCTATGAATGCACATACACTAGAACAATCCAGCTAAAAGCAGAATGCTGGTAATCAATTTGTAGTTTTTGTACATGAGGCACAAAATTATTGTGACTTTTATTCCCTTGACAATGCCCCTCCCTGAAATGACCAGATTTACTCATAGTTCTTGATTGTTTCAAAGCCACACTAAGGAATGATTATGCACAGTTATTACGGACTAAGTCACTAAAGCAACTTGGTTTGTTTTTAATATAATGTCGTGATGTCTTCTTAAACAGAAGACATCTATGTCTTCTATGATTAAACAACTTTTATTGTGTTGATTTTTCTATTTTATTCAGTACTTTGGTTGTTAGAGCTTCTATTATATTGAGGTATTTGACAAGAAACTTCACGTGCCTAGTAAGGAAAGCAAACACTCAACGTAAAATCCATCTTTAAGTTTTTTTTTTTCTTTTATTAGAGACGTTGAGGGCTTACAGAACATCATGAATGAAATACAGAATTCCCATATACCGCCCAACCAGCAACAGCTTGCATTGGTGTGGAATATTTGTTACAATTGATGACAGCACATTTTATAATTGTACTATTAATTAAAGTCCATGATTTAACTTAGGGTTCACTGTTTATGTAGCGCAGTTCCAAGGGTATTTTTTCATTTGTTCTGTTACCATTTATACAGTTTAACATTTCCCCTTTTAGTCATATTCAGACATATATTTCAGTGCTGTCATTGTATTCACAGCGTTGTGCTACAATCACCACCATCCCATCTTTAAACATTGATGCTATAATATCTCATTAATTAATTATACCCATTTACTAACTATACTGAGTTGATAAAGATCATGTTTTTATTTACTTAATCATGGAATATTATTTAAACCTAATTGTAACAAAAATGGAATGCCATGTGATCTGAATGCCATAAAAAGAGTAACTACATTAGTTATCTTTAAAATAAACACAAAACTTCTGAACACTCATGAAGTTCTTCATGGAATAAGCTGTTCAGAGGAACCATATTGACAGCTTTTTCAGATTTATGACTTGGATTGGCAAATATAGCATTGTCTTATAAACCACTATCAACTGAATTAAAATTTGAATTTTTGCTTGAAGCAGAACAATTTCCAAAAGAAATGAAATGATATATAGTGAAAGGACTGTCTGATCATAGCATGAACACAGCGTGGAGATCTTGACATTCATATGTTTGATTCTAGTAAACAAGAAACAATTGTTTAAGTTGATATTATTAATAAAAGGTCCTTGATTAAAGTCCTTATCTCCTATACAGGGACACTAGACAACACATGGCCACAAAATGGATTGTAATAAAAAACGAGACTATTATTCATTATTCTTTCGGGAAAGGTAAACTCTTGAAATTGGAGCTTTTGCTTCCATAGAATCATATATTCTTTTGATTTTTTTCTTTGATACAGGCTTCCACCTATCAATTAAGGCAATGGATGTGACCAATAAGTCAACTGTGTCTGAGTTTGTTTTGCTAGGACTTTCTAACTCCTGGAAGCTACAGACATTTTTCTTCGTGGTCTTTTCGTTGTTTTATGTGGCAACAATAGTGGGTAATAGTGTCATAGTCATTGCAGTTATAGCAGACTCTCACCTACACTCCCCTATGTATTTTCTGCTCACCAACCTTTCCATCATTGATATGTCTCTTGCTTCCTTTGCCACCCCCAAGATGATTACAGACTACTTCACTGGACATAAAACCATCTCCTTTGATGACTGCATAACCCAGATATTTTTTCTACACCTTTTCACTGGTACTGAGATTATTTTACTCATGGTTATGTCCTTTGATAGGTATATTGCAATATGCAAGCCCCTCCGCTATGCTTCAATCATAAGTCCCCGAGTGTGTGCTGCTCTCGTGGTGGTCGCCTGGGTGGTGGGAGTCATGCATTCAATGAGCCAGGTCATATTTGCCCTCACATTGCCATTCTGTGCTTCCAACAAGGTAGACAGTTTTTTCTGTGACCTTCCTGTGGTGTTCCAGCTGGCTTGCGTGGATACTTATGTTCTGGGCTTCTTTATGATCTCAACAAGTGGCATAATTGCCTTGTCCTGCTTTATTCTTTTATTCAATTCCTATGTTATTGTCCTGCTTACTATCAAGCATCATTCTTCAAAGGGATCATCTAAGGCACTTTCTACCTGCACAGCCCATTTCATTGTTGTCTTCATGTTCTTTGGGCCATGCATCTTCATCTACATGTGGCCACTGAGCAGCTTCCTGACAGACAAGATCCTGTCTGTATTTTATACCATCTTTACTCCCATTCTGAACCCAATAGTCTATACCTTGAGGAATCAAGAAATGAAGACAGCTATGAGGAAATTGAAGAATAGGTTTCTAAATTCCAACAAGGCAACCCCTTCTCTTTATTTTTAGTTTTAATGCTAATTCTATGAACTTCTAGTTTTAACTTCCTAGGCATTAAGTGCTGCAGTGTTTCTTTACAGAGAAACAATGCTGTGCTAGACTCCTATTTTGGGAATTGTTATCAAATTGTTATTGCCAAGAATTTGTGGCAGCACAAGTTAAATGTGTTTGTAATAATACATTTACCTTGTCTACTTGAAATAAATTTAAATTTCAAAAGGTCAGTTTGACAGAAAAAATTTCTTCCAGATGAAAAGACTATCTGTAAAAATGCCAGAAGTGACCAGTGCAATTAGGAGATTCATTATTAATACCCTATTAATTGGAAAGGAGGAAAAATGAATTAGAAGAGGAAATATAAATATCAGGAGAACTGGGAGATGAATACATTTACATGCAGCTAACAACTGAGTTACTCAGACAGTTGCCCCTACATTATGACAAATTAGTAATATTTCTATAAGACTTAGCTCCATACTGCTGTAGGAGGTCAGTCAGACTGGTCAGTAATTTTTCTATATACATGCCCCTCCTACTTAAACTTTAAACATATTTGTGATCTCTTCTATTTAAGAAAGCCCTGGATTATGTTTCATTACAAATGTTGATGAGGTTCAAAGAATATGCAGTAAGTAGAGAAGTCTCTACCACTAACTCTTAGCTAATAAGCAGAACAATTCAGCCATGTTAACTCCTGATAATGCAGAGTGAGTAGAGAGGCTAGAGAATTCTCCAAAATAGAAAACATTGTGATTTGAAGTGCAAATCAGTACACATTTTTTTTTTTTTTTGTATGCACACTTTGGTAGCTTATTGCCTGGGAAATTAAAACTAGAATTAAATTAAAAGGTACTGTTTATAATAATTTAATTTGTGGAAAGCCTATGCTTTCTTTTAAAAGTGTTATGTTAGATTTTGGTAAAATTACATTTTGCTTTTAATATACTGATGAAAAAATAAATATTCGCTTAGTAATACAACACCAATTTAATAAGCATGTTTATGCATAAAAATCGGTTCAACTGTTTTAAATAAGAATATTAGGTTCAATATCAGCTTAACGTACAAAAGGTATAACTACCACCTGCTGGTAAGTACTGGAATTGCAAGCATTGCCGGCTAAGATAAATAATTCTTCAGGGAACCATGCTTTGCAAATCATCTCCCTTAAGTGGCAGAAATCATTAAAGAATTAATTATTATTTGTAAATTGCTAAATGATGTTTATGAAATATAGTGTCTAGTATATGATTCAGCTTGCAATCACAAAAGGAACAATCTGTTGCCATCACAGTATTTGACAAATATAAAGTGATTATTATTTTCAGGTATTGTAGAGTAAATGGAGAAAACCAAGAATAGATATGCAGTAATTATCATTAATGAGAGACAAATTAAGAAAAGGAAATATTTAAAATTTATTTTAAGCCAAATGAGAAAGTGAATGTGTTTTTTTTCCTTGATCAGTGCTTTTTTTCTTTTTTCTTCTTCTTTAATGTATTCAAGAAATAAAGAAACAACTTTACAGTTTAGAAGTGTGGAGTATTGTGTTTGAAACCTAGGAAGGTTTGAAATTGTTGGATAAAAGTATTTACAGTATTAACATGAGAAACAAATCATCAAATCAATTGTACAATTTTATTTGAAATAGAGATACAAATGAACATATTTAGGTTGTGTTTGTGAACTTCCTCTATCCCTGTTGCTGTTAAATGTGCAAATACATGTAGGATCATTTATGTAGGAAATATTTTATTTGGTTTTAGAAATAACTAAAAAAATATTTCAAATGGCATGTTTACTTGTCTGAGAAATAATTTCAAAAATCAACTTTTTTTCAGTATAAAAATGAAGTGTTTATTTAAAGGAATATCATCAATCTTCAGAAATTTTTTGGAGAATTCTACAACTCACATTAATTTTCACAAAAAAACCAAATGCGTAACTGATCGGTAAAGACTCTGTAAGGCAGGCTCTACATCTGAGAATGAAATGGATTGAGGACAGCATCTGGAGGTCTTCCATAAATAAACGGAACTACCTACCACCTTCTCTGGTGACTCAACATGGGAACTCATTATCCAAGATCACTATACATATTATATAAACACTTACATCTTAATTGGATGCTATTGGTGGATTGTCTTACCTCCATGTCTCTTCAACATGCTGCTGACACCCTTAGACCAAAGGCAAGTTCAGTTGAAGAGTCACTGGCTCTTTAAGAAGTGGTAAGGATGGTACCACTTGCCACTACAGCATGGAAAAGCAGAATTGATGTTTTGCAAAAGATCTGCCCCTGTTGCTAGACAAATAGAAACTAGTTATTTTAGATCAGGGTTTCTTAACCAGGAGTCCGCGGAGTTCCACGGAAAGATTTCAGGGAGTTTGAGCTTGAATTGAAAGAAATCAACTTATTATCTTTATTTTCTATGACCTCTAACTGAAATCTACCATTTTCCTTCACTTATGAATGTATGCAATAAATTACAGTAGTATTGATTTCATATCACATTGCAGTTGTTGCATATCTCAAAAAATCACTAATGCTCACAGCCATACTTTGAAATTACAGTAGTTGTTAGTCCTGATGTTAGTTGACTGTCATAAAACTATCTGCCACTAATTTCTGAGAAGGGCTCCGTGTGTTTCACCTTACTGATAAAGGGGTCCGTGGAACAAAAAACGTTAAGAACCCCTGGTATAGATAAACATACCAGGTCGAAGATAGCTTTAAATAGTCTGTACCATTCCCAATAACAAAAATGAGGGTGTGCTGGGATATGCAGGATTTGCAAGAAGACTAGCATGACAAGTACCTTCATCTCCCTTTGAATGTTTGGGGAGCCATGAAGCTTGGCAATACCAAATTTATGAGCATCTTAAAATTGTATGAAACATGAAATGAACTGATGAACGTTCTTAAAATAAGCAGAGCAATTGAATGCAGGGAAAGAAAAACAACTATTAAAAATCACATCCAGATGAAAACAGATAAAATGTAAAATGTAATATGGGAAGGAATTGAGTATATGGAAAGGCAATGTAAAATTTAAATGATGTATGCTTCCAAAAATGTTCAAGGAAAATTTCAGAATGCTAAAAGGTGTAATGATGGTGACATTACCGTGAAGCTAGTGAAGCTTAAGTTTCAGAACCCCTCCTTTGTACAGGTGTCCTCCAATGCCCTGGAAGGGGTCCTAGCAATATTTTGTTCATAATTTTGATTTTGTTTTCTTAAAAAAAAGTCCTCTTGGGTTTCATAAGCTTTAATCCCTGCAGAATCTAGATGCAAGCTTGAGTATATGGGTAAAGGTCATAGACTCTAGTATTCAATGATATTTTTACAGTTATTAGTCATGTAATTGTGGGCAAGATACTTATCATTTCTTGGCCTCGGTTTCTACTTCTTAAAGGATATAATAAAGGTACCTACATTACATTATAAGGTTGTTTGAGGTATAAAGGAAATAATTCTTATAAAACATATAATAAGTGTTCAATAAAAATTGGTCATTAAAGTATCATTCTAAGTGATCAACTCTGGATATCTTTGTTTAAGGGACTTGTTACTTCTCTTAGTTAACAATGAACTTGCTTAATTTGAAAAGTAAATGTTAATTTTATAAATTTTAAATATTTGTGTCAGTGTATGTGTACATAAAATTAATATGCATCAGGGTTAATTCAGAAAATTAAAAATGATTTACATTGTATCTCACATTAAATCAAGCTTATGGAAAATTTTTTTACCTGAAGTAATAACTCTGCTCACAATGTTTGAGAATCAGGGAAATTTCAAATTACTGTTTAATCAGGATGTGATTGCTTCTTTACAATTAGTAATTATTAAATTGATTTATTGATTTTAGGGTGGATTTTCACTACAATTTTGGTAAGTATAAGAATTATGATAGTTGGCCTTCTATATTAATGTGAATATACAGGTAAATGGATAGATTAGTAGACAATTAAATAGATATGGAAAAGTTTGTAGTATGTGAATTCTTATGTGAGGTATTTTTGTACAATGATAAGCTCCTGGAATAATGTGATCACAGAACTCTGCTGCCAAATAGCAGAAGCTCTTGGCAGATAACATCTTTTGGGAATATTCAGACTCTATAGAAGTGTTTCCAAACAACAACAACAAAATACCAGTGAAAGTCTACTTTTCAATTGAGCTTTTAAACAAAACCTTTAAAGCAAAGTTGCTTCAGAAGACAAGAGAAGCTGTAGTACTACTTTTCTCCCTGCTTCTTCTTAAACATCTTTGGTTGCTTAAACTTTTGATGGATAATATAAGAAAACTACTACCTGACAGGAACAACTTTGCTAAATTTTATTTTAAAAGGATTAAAGATGAATCTTCATTTAAACGTTTTTGTTGTTGTTGATCAGTACCAGGTTTGATGCATTGAAATATGTGGATGTGTATGTCATCTGGACAAAAATAAATGATTCTTTAGCCCTTTGCTAGTATTGAGGGTTGCTGTTGTAGGTAATGACTTCACAGAGAATAGTAAATATTTAACCTGATACTACTTTGCATGATGATTTTTGGATGCAGGTATCCAAATGGAAAAATGGGGGAAAATGGACATAAACATATAATTCATGAGAATTCCCTGCATGTATTCTCAGACTTTAGTGTAATCTACTGAAGAGTTTGACAATATTTCAGTTTATGAACTTCTGTGATATTTGATATTATAAAGGTCAGGGTACCTTGTTTTGAATTATTTTTAGCACTATTGGTTATACCTGTGATTCAAATATGCACATGTTATGTTGGAGTTAGAAGGACTAACACTAAAATAAGATTGGAACTGTGATCAAAGATTGTTGTATTCTCTCTGTGTGGCTGGCAATGTATCTTTTTCTCTCTGAATTTTTCTTAAATAAATAAATAAATAAATCGCAATACCTAGCATGTACTAAATATTATGTTTGCATTTTATTTTCTCACTCTGGTAATTTACACTGCCCATGTGGAGAGAAAATGTATACCCATTTACATTTGTGACTTTCTCCAAAATTTACTGTTCTAAGGGGAAGGGCCCATCCTATTCCAGCATGATCGTCTTCTAATTCCATCTCTATTAACCATATTTCAAAATAAGGTCATAATCTGAGGTACTGTGGATTGAGACATCAGCATATCCTTTGGTGGGAAACAATTCCAATTGTTAACAGTCATAACATATAATCCTTAGTACATTTTTTTTGGATTTGGTTTGCTAATATTTTGGGTGAATTTTCTATCTATATTCAAGATGAATATTGTCTTTTTGTGCTGTGTTTGTCTGTTTGGGCATCAGGGAAATACTGCCTTCAAATAAAAATTTGGGAGGAGTTCCATTTTTCTCTGTTTTCTGGATGAATTTTTTAAGGATTGTTATTATTTCTTTTTTAAATGTTTTGTGGGATTAAACAGTGAAGTTATTTATACTGGACTTTTCTTTGTAAGAATATTTCAAATTACAAATTCAATTGCTTTACTTATTAAAAGTCAATTAAACTTTTCTATTTTTTTCTTGACCAAAATTAAGTAATTTGTACCTTTTCAGGCATTTCAACAACTTTTCATTAAAGTTGTCTCATTTGCTGGCATAAAGTTGCTCACAGTGTTATAATCCTTTTGTATTATGCATGGTCTGTATTGATGTTTCTTTTTTGTCTCCTGATTTTTGTAATATTTGTCTCTTCTTTTCATCAGTATAAATAAGGCTTGTCAATTTTTTTGAACTTTACAAATAACCAGCTTTTCATTTCATTTACTTTCTCTATTTTTTGTGTGTGCTCCATTTCATTGTTTTGCACTATAATTATTATTATCCTTTTTTCTACTATACAATGTTTAGTTTGCTCCTCTTTTTTTGAGTTTCTGATGGTGAAATATTAGTTTATTGCTTTGAGATCTTTCTTATTTTTAACATAGGTGTTTAGAGCTAAATATTTCCCTCTAAGATCTGAATTACCTGAATTCCAGGCTTTTAATATGCTGTGTTTTCTTTCAGTTAAGCATCATTTTCTAAAATTCCCTGTGATTTCTTCTTTGATATATATTAGTTAGAAGAGTGTCATTTGATTTTCCACATTGCCTTCTGATATTGATATCTAATTTAATTCCACTGTGATCAGAGAACCTACTTTGCATGGTTTTAGTTATTTTTCTAACTTTATTCAGTTCTCTTTTATGGCCTGGAATATGGTCTTTCTAGGGAATATCCTACAGGTCTTAAGAGAAATACGTAGTCCTCTGCAGTTAGGAGGAGTGTTGCTAGTTCAAATCGTTTGATAGTGTTGCTCAAGACTTCTATATCCTTGTGGAATTTTTATTTTTTAATGTGGGTAAAAATCAAAATTTTTCACAATACATACCAATATTTGTAAGATGATATATAAATACATATGCATATATGTGCATTTGCTTACATAAATGTTATTATATATATATGTATATTTTTTTAAAGGTGCTTAGATTACCTAATTATTACTCAGAAATTACAGGGATTCCTATGTTCCCCACTTCCCACACCTCCCACAACATCCCACACCAACATCCTTCATCAGTGTGGATTTTTTTTCTAATTGTTCTGTCAATTATAGAGAGTGGAGCATTGAAGTCTCCAGATACAACTGTCAAATTACCTAGTTTTCCCTTCAATTATGTCAGTTTTTGCTTCTGGGACTCTACTGTTAGGTGCATATAAGTTTAAAATGTTATATATTCTTGGTGAATTGACTTTTATCATTTCAAAATAACTCTCTTAGTCTCTAGGAACATTTTATTTCAAGGGCATTTTCTCTGATATTATAGTACTCATTCCAAGTCTTTTATGGTAACGCTTTCCAAGGAGTTTATTTTCCATTTTTTAACCTTCCTTATACTTGTGTCTTTGAATCTAAAGTAAAGTGGCATGATATAAGATCAGCATGAAAAGATCAGTAGTGTTTCTGTACATGAGTAAGGAGCAATCTGAGGAAGAAATCAAGAAATAAAAAATATTTACAATAGTAACTAAAAGAATAAATAATCTAGGAATAAACTTAACAAGAGCAGTAAAGGACTTGTACAAAGAAAATTATACAATATTGCTAACAGAAATCAAAGAAGACCTAAACAAATGGAAGAATATTCCAATTTCATGTATCAGAAGACTAAATATCATTAAGAAGTATATTCTACCCAAATGTATTTATAGATCCAATGCAATCCCAATAAAATTTCCAAAGGCTTTTTAAACAGAAATAGAAAAGCCAGATACCAAATTTATTTGGAAGAGTAAGGAACCCCAAATATCCAAAAACATCTTGAGAAAGATAAAAGAAGTTGGAGGACTCATGCTAACCAACTTTAAAGCACATTACAAAGCTGCAGTGGTCAAAGCTGCATGATATTGGCACAAGGATAGATATATTGACCAATGGAAGCAAATTAGAAGTTCAGATATAACCCACATGTCTATGGCTAATGATATTTCACAAGGCTGCCAAGCCTACTCAACTGTGACAAATGGTGCTGTGAGAACTGGATACTCATATTCAAAAGAATGAAAGAAGACCTCTACCTCATGCTCTCTAAAAAATTATTCAAGATGAATTAAGGGAGAAGGGGGTAGGGTATATGGGAATCCCCTATATTTTTGATATAACATCTATGTAACCTAAAGCTTCTTTAATACAAAAAAAAAAAGTGAATCAATTACATAAAAGAGCCAGGACCATAAAGCTCCTAAAAGATAATATAGAGAAGCATCTATGAGATGTTGTGGTAGAAAATGGTTTCATAAACTTTACAGCCAAGTACAAACAGTGAAAAAAAAAAAAAGATGAATAGGACCTCATCAAAATTAAAAACTTTTGTGATTCAAAGAAGTTTGTCAAGAAAGTGAAACAGCAGCCTACTCAGTGGGAGAAAGTATTCGGAAACCATTTATCTGACAGAGGTCTAATATCCAGCATATATAAAGAAATCCTACAACTCAATAACAAAAAGACAAACAACCTATTTTTAAAAATGGGCAGGAGACTTGAACAAACACTTTTCCAAAGAGGAAATACAAATAGCTAAAAAGCACATGGAAAAATGCTCAACATCACTAGCTATTTTGGAAATGCAAATTAAACCTACAATGAGATATAGTTTTATACCTACTAGACTTACTACCATTAAAAAAAAAAACAAACCTGCAAGTGTTAAAGGGGATGTGGAGAAATTGGAACACTCATTCCAAGCTGGTCGGAATTTAAAATGGTGCAGCCACTATAGAGGTAGGTTTGGTGATTCCTCAGGAATCTAAGTATAGAATTGCCATATAATCTTGCAATGCCACATGCGATAACATGGATGATCCTCGAGGACGTTGGCTAAGTGAAGTAAGCCAGGCACGAAAGGCAAATATTGCATGATCTCACTGCTAGGAGCTAAGGATGTTGAGCAGACTCATGTAGGTAGAGTAAGGAAGATAGGTTATCTGGAGATATAAAGGAAGTGGAGATTGGTGAGCCGATGCCTTAAGTATATGTCCTGCAGATAGCGTACAGTTGAATATTTTAATTTTACCCTGTGTAATAATCCACCTTTTGTTTATAGATTAATTTATTTGCATGTAATGTAATTGTTGATGTGGTTTGATTTACATCTACCTGTTTGTTATTTGATTACTAGGACTCATGTTTTTTGTAGTTTTGTTCCTCCTGCACTATATTTTTGTTGTTATTAAATGGATATTTTCTAGTATACCATTCTAATTCTCTTCTGGTTTTTAAATAAATTTTTGGAGTTTTTATCATTGTTGTTGACCTAAGGATTATAGCATTCACAGTAATTGATCACAACCTACTTCTGGTTAATACCAGCTTCATTCCAGTAAAATATATGAACTTTGCTCTCTCATATCTCCATTTACTCCCACTTCATTTGAGCTATCGCTGTCATATTATCTTACAACTTCATATTTTTTGGGGGTTGAATAAAGTTACTTTCTGGTGTCCTTTCCTTTCAGCCTAAAGGACTTCCTATCATTTTTCTTGTAGAGCAGACCTGCTAACAATTAATACTCTCAGTATATTTTATATCTGGGAATATCTTTATTTCACCTTTATATTAAAGAATAAAGGCAATCTCATTTTATTACACTTTGCTTTCTTGTGCTTCATACGTATTGCAATTTTTTTTACAGATTTAAGTTCTGTGGCAACTCTGTGTCGAGCAGTATATTGGTACCATTTTTCCAAAAACATGGGATCACTCCAAGTCTCTCTTTCACATTTTGTTAAGACTCATGTTAGTCTGGTGCATTAAATTTGATTTTGGGTTTGGTGTAAAATAGTTTGAGGATGAATTTCTGTAATATTTGAAGTCATATTTTCTTATTTTAAGGTTTATCCTGATTAACTGTGTAGAGGAGACTCTATTAAAGCTACTAATGTCACTTTATATTTATCTCCGTTCATCCCAGCCCAGGCCAGTGCATGGACAAAAATAGCATTCAGTAGATGTAAAAATGCCACTCTCTATAAGGATTTCTGAAATTTTTCTTTTTCCTCTTCCCACACCCCATTAGTTTCTATTTCAATTTCAATAAAAAACACTGTCATTTCATAGGTGACTAAACAGGCCAAGAACACTTCTGTTCTTAAAGTTTTAAAACTCCTACTTGATGAAAATTTCTGGCCTTACAAAAGAATGCCCCAGGAATGATTCCACCTCTTACCCCAAGTTATAATGATTGAACTTTCGGTATGGTTCAGCTTTAGTTATTTTCTCATGGTATGAATAGCTCACTCACAAGTTTCTCTTTTATGCTCAAGACTTGAAAGAATCTTTGTAAAGTGAAATATTGCAAAAATCCATTTAGTAGATTTCATGAGGGAATAAAGATTTCCAACCTAAGAAATTGTAAAACAAAATTCATCCTTTTAAGCAAAAAAGTAACCATTTTGGGAAATAAAACATACATCACCTCATACCTTTTAAAATAGAGATGAATATTATTATGAATTTCATTTATGCTATATTTAGTCATATTTGATGATTTTACAACTCCCTAAACTAAATCTCTCATTTTCCAACCTCGGTGATTCCTTTGGTGGTATATGCTATTAAGCCATAACTTTTAGATTCCTTTAGAGACTATATTATCAAGTGCAATGGAAAGAGGACTCAAAATTTGGGATGAAGTTTTGGATCTGTAAATTGATGGTCATATAATCTTGAACATAGTAGTTAATCTTTTTGAGTTTCAATTTCTTTATATGCAAAATGGGAACCATAATAGTTTCTTCATCAAATTTTTTTAAAAAATTCAATGCTCACATATTATATTAAAAAAACTTCAAACTCAACAAGTTTGCCCACTGATACCATCCTTTTTTAACCAACTTATACAAAGTGAAACATCACTGTTAACTGTACCTTAGAAAATGAGGTATGTGAAACTTCTTAATGAAAAAACATACAAAAACTAAACAAACTGCTTTCTTTTCAGTTAAGAAGTTCTGGCACTTCTGTACACAATTCCGATGAATACCTTAGTCTAAACCTCTCTTCATGCAAAGTTTCTCTTTACGGTTCCTAAGAAGCTACAGAGAAAACACAGGTAGAATGAATTATTTTGCAATCTATTGACAAATTGTTCCTAATCTCAATTTTTGCCCAAGGAGAAAGCGTTGTGTTGCTGGATAATTTTCAAAGTCTGTACCATATTTTATTATGCCAGAAAACTCTAGTCAAAGCCTACAGATTCTATATCCTAGGTAAAATTCATTTGTATGGTTCTGTACTAATCAGTTAAATGTTACAGTAAATCTTCAAATGATCCTCTTTTCAATTACATTACTTAAATTAGATCTTTACTTTTTGTGGCTATTATCACCTCATCTATTGATATTCTGTAATGACCAAGTAGCCATCTCAGCTTACTTATTCTTATACAGTTCAATGTCAAAACAAAAGAGACAATATGGATTAAACGGTTTTAATGGTCATGGTTGTGTGGGTTAAGTAATAGACAAAAGGACACAGGCAAGAGGAGAGCCTGCCATAGTTAAAACAAAACAAAACAAAACAAAACAGTGGAAAAATAAGGTCTTTTCCAGGTAAGTGCAGCATCTTGGGACATTCTCTAGAAGTGGAGCTGCTTAAATGAGTGGTTAATGAAAAGCATTAGGGCAAGGAAGGCCCTAGGCAAGTGGTTAATGAAAAGCATTAGGGCAAGGAAGGATTGGCAAGAGTTCTGAATAACTTAGTATCGCCTCATGATTGGGGTTTTTGCAATGTTGATTTCTTATTTGTTTAGCGTTGTTACCTTCAATAAGGTCAGAGTTAAGCCACAACTCTATAATCTGGAGTTATTAATTTACTACATTTATACCTCATAGCTATCCTTCATTAGTAAGGATAATTGAGAGAGAGAATGCCAAAATTACAGATAAAACATATGTCAAAATTACAAACAAAACATTTCTAAATAGGAATAACTGCAGAACCTTTTGAATTAATATTAATAAAGACCCTTCAGGATTGTGGTCTACTTGTCTTACTCTTAATAACGTTCCATTGACATTTCTCTTTGCAGGAAATTTTCTTGTAGCCTGAGACCATGGACCAGGGAAATTATTCTAGGGTGGCTGTGTTTGTTTTGCTGGGACTGTCCAATTCCTGGAATCTCCAGTATTTCTTTATTGTGTTTTTAACTCCTTGCACATCGCCATGGTGCCGGGAAATCTCCTCATTGTCCTCACAGTGATTTCTGAATGTACCTTGCTTATACCCATGTCCATCATGCTCAGAAACCTTTCTATCCTTGATGTGTTTCTGGCCACTTATGCAACCCCCAAGATAATCCACGATTTCCTTCATAAACCTAAGATCATCTCCTTTGAGGGCTGCATGGCCCAGATGTTCTTGCTGCATGTCTTTGCCGGTGGTGAGATGGTACTCCTTGTAGGTATGGCATATGACAAGTATGTAGCCATATGCAAGCCTCTCCTCTATGCAATCATCATGAACTTGTGCAAGTGTACAGGCCTGGTTGTTGGCTCTTGGGTCATTGGGGTCATGCACTCCTTGAGCCATTTGGCCTTCACTCAAAACTTGCCCTTCTGTGGCCCAAACATAGTAGACAGTTATTATTGTGACCTCACTTTGGTCATCAAACTTGTCTGTTTGGATTCTTATGTCCCTGAAAGTGTTGATGCTTTGGGGCAGGGGTCAGATGGGGGTGACTTCCTTCTTGCTCTTGCTGATCTCCTACATGGTCATCCTGGTAACTGTAAGACGTCACTCCTCAGTGGGCCTGCCCAAGGCCCACGGCACACTGGTTGCACACATCACCATGGTGACCCTCTTCTTTGGGCCCTGCATCTTCATCTATGCCTGGCCTTTCAGCAACTTCCCAGTGGAAAAGGTCCTTTCTGTGTTCTCTAGAGTTTTCGCACCCATATTGAACCCTATTATCTACACATTAAGAAACAAAGAGGTGAAATCAGCAATGAATAAAGTGAAGACCAATATGTAAGTTCCTGCTGCCTATCCAGTTTCTCTCACAGGACTAGATTTGCAGACAGGAGACTTGAGTAAATGGAACTTTGCCTTTTTTCTTGCGACCACTGTTGTATTCCAAAGTTATTTTGATTAAAATTACAAATGTAATGCATGGTCTTCATTAAATATTTGTAGTAAAGAAGCCTACAAATGATTATGCATTCTATAACCATATGTATATTTGATATAGCATTTTAAAAATATTTCCAAATTTATATTTTTATTAGAGTCCATCGTCTGTTACATAAAAGCAGTAACAGCATGTTTTTACAAACTACTGTATAATTAAACTTTATGTATTTAATTTCATAGAAAAAGGTGAATATTCAAACCAGGCAATCTAAAAATGCAATATTTTATTTATGGTGTAAAATACTCAGAGTAATATGTGAGATTTGCCCCAGCATTAAAAATAATCCCAGTGATATTCTCTTTTCAAATTTTACAACACAAGGCTTGTACAATGATATAAATATATTAATGTAAGGAAGGATTGGTTAAGATTTGTAAACCACCATTAAAAAATATGCAGGTGCCTAGAGTCTTCTTCCCACAGGCACCAAAGAATGTTAACTGGGGTCTGGTCCGTGGGAGGATGTGCTTGCAGGCCATGCCTGAAAGCACACAGATAGCTATGTCAAAACTTTCCCATGAATAGAATAGGGTGCTTCTGAGATTTCAAGTCTCTCTTTGGGGGAGCTGGTACTTCTCTATGGACAAACACTGTTGTCTCAGAATGCTTTGATTACTCATGTGTTGCAAGATTGGCAAGAGTTCTGAGATTCACAATCCATTAAAAGGGACAGTCCCAAAAACTGCTAGTTCCACTCTGGAGAAGACTGCTTTGCTCTGGTGTTGTTGTTTTTTCACCCTGAGAGAGAATGCTTCATACAGATGTTGTTTCCAATCAGGACTCTGGTCGGCTGTTGAACTGGACTTCTCAGCCTTGTGAAAGACCAGATGTTGAGTTTTTTCCCAGTTTGGTGATTGTAAATATACTTTCATTTTTTCTCTATGTTATCTAATTAACCCATTTCTCTTAGTCATATTGTTATTACTCAATTACTGTGATTGCTTAATCCAAATTCTTAGAAGTATTGTCCATTTAGCTAAATAAAATTCTCTTTTAGCTAATATTTGGAGTTGCTGCTTCTTCCTTAGCATAACATACACTCAAGAAAAAAGTCATAGGCTAATTCAGCATGTAAAAAATATTTTTGCAAATATTCAAGGCAACATTCCATATCTGTATTTTATTTTTTCCTTCTCATATATAGAATTTCAGGGGTTTTCACATACCACATTATTTTGGTATCTTTATAAAATCACTTGAAGGTATTTAGGTACCATTTATTCTATCATTTTAGTGCTAAAACTGTTTTATCACAATATAAGTACCAGTTTTTTATCCATAAAATATTTATGTACCAAAGCACATTAAGATTTAGATACTTGGCAATGAAACCCATAAAAATAGGACACTATCCCCAATAATGGTGTTCTGAGTCAGTTATTTATGGGTCCCTGATCTGATAGGCGTACACTGGTTCAAAGGGCAGCAGAGAGCACTGAACATTATCATCTGAAAGAACTATATGATGTTACCCAGTACCATGTAGCACTACAATTTTCTCCAAGGTGGTCTCATTATAGAATGGCAATTCCAACTGACATAAAATGAAGAAAGATAATGCAACATTTATTCTGTCCTGAAATTCAACTCACACTATGCATTCATTGTGATATTGAACATTTGTTCCAGGAACTTCTCACTATCATCCTGATTTTTAGATGAGGTGGTCCATCAATTATTCACTCTTCTCTGGCTTCTTTCAAGGTATCAATCAGCATTATGATTGAATATAACCTGGTCAGCAAAAACAAGATATAGATGCTACACATGCAGTGTTTTCTGTAATATGGATAATATTTTAAGTCTATAATTTTCTTCTGAGGATAAATTATTAGAGCTGCCTGTGTTTTTCCTTTAAACGCAGATTATCCTTGGGTCATCTTGAGGTTTTAATCCAATTATTCTGTTCATTTTGCCAAGAACACAAGGACTTCCTTTAAAATAGTCAAAATCAGGATGGTCCATAGCACTGCATGCTTTAAGTAAGGTAGCAGGAGACTGACATGCATTATTAAACGGACCCTTCTGTGCACAGAGTACTCCATTAAGAGGCTTCTGTTCATTTAACATGGCTTTAGAAAATTACTAAGGTCAAAATGTTACCCATTATGGGAACCTGAATCAGACACACTGAACGTATATCCCAATGTAGTGACTGGTTTGAATAAAGCCTTAAGCACTGGACTGGGAATCTGGTAACCATGTTTTGGAACCTCGCAGTTGAGTTTGAAACAGCCCACGTTGTGAATGAGAGGAGTGCAGTCAGGACCCATAAAAGGCTAGGAAGAAGAGCAAGATCAAAATTCACTCCCTCCCTTCTACTACCAGTCAAGGAGCTAGAGATATTGTCTCCAGCTGGGTGATGGCTAGATAGACGCTCTGCTTCTGCCACGGAGGAACGGACAGACACTTGACTATAATAGCTTTCTCCCCAATAATCAGACACCAAGATAGAATGGAGTCTCATCTTCCAGGCAGAACATTTTACTGAGGCGTGATCCAGAATGGGAGTAGGTGATCCTGGGAAAATAGCACTTTTGGCAAACCCAGTTCTTGGCGGTGCACCCCACAAACTCTACTTTGGTCAGGTGGTTGAAGAAGAGGCCGCATTTTGCCTGGCTCTGATTGTTTTCTTTCTCCATCACCGGGGGCTTGTCTGCAGTGAATTGTAAGGCGACTACAGCTGCAGCTGTGATCCTTGAGGCTTCCGCAAGGGTGGAGGCTGTGAGGAGCAACCAGGCTACTCCTGGCCCAGGCAGCGCAGCCCTAGGGAGGCGCGGAGGGGGTGCAGAGCACTCACCTCCAGTGGTGACTCCCCCTGGAGACCAAAGCGCCCGGCCTTGTCAGGAGGATACTCGGGCTTCATATTGTAAATATACTTATCTATTTCATGTGCTATACCATTAACATTTTCTTAAATGTTTGTGACTACTAATAATCATGAATGTAATAAATGCTGTAGGAAGGAAAACAGATGAGTGCTTGCCAGGCATTGTGGGGAGGGGGAGAATTTGTCTATACTGGGGCAGCATCAGAATACTTTTAAGGTGTTGGAACTGTTCTGTATAGAATCTGACGGACAAACGTCTCCATGCATTTCTCACAATCCATAGAACTGCGTGCATTTTACTCTTTGTAAAAAAAGTAAAATCATTTTACATTCCCTCATACCCATGAGTGTTCCAGTTCTTCCTCATACTAACCAAAATTTGGTAAAATCAGTCTTTAATTTTAGCCTTGCTATTAGGTGTGTAGTTGTTTCTCATTTTAGTTTTAGTGTTCCTCTAATGATTAATGATGTTGAACATCTTTTTATGAGATTTTGTTTTTTGAAATGTGTATATCTTTGGTCAAATGTCTCTTGAAATCTTTTGTTCATTTCTTTTATTGGATTCCTGGCTTTCTTATTGAATTTTGAGAATTCATTATATATTTTGGATACTAATCCTTCACATATATGTTTTATATAGATTTTCTCTCTATTTGTGGATTGCCCTTTTATTAAAACAATGTCTTTTGAAGACCAAAGAATTTACTTTCCAAGAAGTTAAATATATCAATTAGTTCTATGGATTTGGAATTTCAGGTTAGATCTAAAAATATCCTTTCCTAACACAAGGACACAAAGCTCTTCTCCTATATTTTCTTCTGGAAGGTTTATAGGATTAGTTTTGCTATTAATATCCATCTTAAATTAGTTTTTGTATATTGTGTTAGGAATGAAGTAAGTCCTTGATGTTTGTTGTATTTGTTGTTGTTTTGTTTCTGTTGAACATCAAATTGTTCCAGGAACATTTGTGAAAAATACTGTTCCTTTCTCTCCTGAGTCACCTTTTCACCTATCTCAAAAATCAATTGTCCATATATGAGTTGGTGGATTGCTGGGCTTTGTTATGTTCCATCGAACTATTTGTCCATCTTTGCACCAATATCATACTGTTTTGGTTACAGTGGTTTTATAATAAGTAATGAAAACAGAAAGTATTAGCCTTCTAACTTCCTTTTTTTTTAATCAAAGTTGTTTTGGACATTCTACATCCTTTGCACATCCATATAAATTTTAGAATCAGCTTGTCAACTTCTAAAAGATAAAAGCTTGCTTGCATACTGATCGGTATTGTGTTGAATCTATAAATCAATTTGGAAAGAGCTGATCTCTTAACAATAATGAATCTTTCAACTCATGAAAAAGGTATATCTTTCCATTCAATTATACTCTTTTAAATTTCTCTTAGCAAGATTTTATAGTTTCGGGTGTACAATTCTTTCACGTTTTTCATCAGATTTATCCCCAAGTATTTCATTCTTTTGGTGGTATTGTAAATGTTATTGTTTTTAAATTTTTGATATACAATAGATTTTTATATGCTGACTTTGTATCAGTGACCTTGCTAAACTCCTTTGTGGGTTCTAAGCGCTCTTACAATTTTCTCTGTAGATCAGGGGTTTTCAAATTCTTTCTATAAAGGGCCAGATAAGGACTATGGCTCCTAGACTTTAAGAGCCATACTCTCTCTGTCAGGACTATTTAACTCTGCTGTTGTTATGCAAATACAGCCATAGGCAATATAAAACAAATGATTGTGATTTTGATGCAACAAAAGTTTATTTTTAAAACCATGTGGAGGGCCAGATTTGGCCCAATGGCTGGATTTGCCAAAACTTGATATAAACAATGATCTTGCCTGCAAATAGAGATAGCTTTGTTTCTTTGTTTTTCCATCTATATGCTTCTTTTGTTTCTTTTCTTTGCCTTTTTGCACTGGCTAGGTCTTTGATACTGAATAAGTGTGGTGAGAGATGGCATCCACATTTTGTTTCTGATTTTAGAGAAAGCATTCAGCCTTTTACCATTAATAGTTGAAGATTTTTTTAGATACCCTTTTTAAAGATACCATTTATGAAGTTAAGGGATTTCCCTTTTATTTTTATTTTGTTGAGAGTCTTTAGAGATTCCAAAATACATTTATTAATTCCACGAATATATTTAATGGTTTCTGTGAGCCAAACACCAGAGTTAATGAGTTAAGTTACACAGCCCATGCCTGAAGAAAATCACAGCTTATTGAATTGTATTTTCTTCATTTACTTTCTCCAAAGAGATAGAAGATTTTAATTCTAACTATATGTGTTAAATACGTGGCCTAGTCACTTCAGGGTACTGATGATGATGAATTTTAAATTAATTAATAGACAAAAAAATGAGTACAATATATTGTGCCCATCCTTGCATATATAAGTATAAAAACAATCCAACTGATTTTTATTTTTATTTTATTTTTGCTCTCTTCATGGGCATCAAGTTTTAAAATATCCACCACCCTTACCCCTTTCCTTTATAATCACTACTCTTTCTTCTGGTTCTCTCTTAGTAGTTTACAACTAAAAGAAAATCTTTCAAGGTCACCAGTGATTTCCATATTACTAAATCGTGAAGTCATGTCTCAGTCTTCATTCTACTCAAATAATCAATTTTACAGTATTGGTAAAGCTGGTTGTCTTCTCCCTCCTGAAGCACCCTTCATTTTGTTTTTATAACACTGTTTTCTTCTGGCTTCCCTTATATCATTCTGGTGATTCCCCCTCAGTCTCTTTTAGAGGTTCTGCCTCCTCTCTTTGACCTCTTAATGTTAGAGTGTCCCCAGGAATTAGTCCTTGGGACTCTTACTATCTGTTCTACTCCATTGATGATCTCATTTAACTCAAGGCTTTAAATACTATTTATATAGTGATGAGATACAAATAAATATTTTCAACTGGACCTTTCCTTTGAACTTTAAACTTCAATGCCCATTATTACTCATATTTATGTCACTCCTCACAACCCTGACATGTCCAAAATTGGACTCCTGAAAGACCCTCAAGTACTTGTTCTTCCAGGTGAATGTAACCACTCTCAGTTAATAGACTCCTCATTTTCCTAATTGATCAGGCCACAAACTTTGGAGTCCAAATTAACACTCTTTCTTACATTTCTCTTTAAATATTTTAGGAAATCCCACTGACTTTATCTTGAAAATACACTCAAAATCTCACCACATGTCATGGTCTCTACCACAGTGAACCTGATCCAAGTCATCTTCTTGGATTATTACAGCAACCAGCCAAATAGGTTTTCATGCCCAACCGTTCCAAAGACTTCATCTGTTACATGCACCACAAGCTAAAGTTGATACTATCACCTACAAGGCACTTGTTTCCTCTCTGACCTTGTCTCCAACATTTATCCTTGTTCACCCTCCTCCAGCCCCACTGGACTTGTTACTGTTACAAGACAATGATTGTTAAACAAATGCTAGAAAAAAAAAAAAAAAA
>JAQZBX010018850.1:0-34253 GCA_029593785.1 Cabassous unicinctus | reverse complement strand
AATATAATGCTTCTCTGTAATTCTCTGGAATAGAAGAAAGGATTCAAAGACTGGAAGAGTATCAGAACATCCTTTCAAACTCTATATTTAATATCATTTACATGGTTCCAATTGCCCTAAGTGCAATCAGAAGATGATATATACATTGTTCTTTCAGCAAAAGGAAGAAAATTAAATTAAAAACAGAAAGTGACACACACTATGTAATGGCATCATAACTGGGATCTTAAGAAAGCAGCACAAAACTGATTCTGCCCCCATCCCGAAAGGAATACCACTAAATTCAGCATAATCATGGATCAGCATGAGTAATGCACGTGTGTCACTTGGTTTATTTTAGTGATCAAATGTACAAATGATGGGAAGACAGAGATACCTGTATTTTAATTCATGTCACTCATTTTTGTTCATATTATAAACTTTATTTTTAAAGAAGTCTTGAATTACAGAAAAGTTACATCAAAAGTATAGCGGATTCCCATATACCCCACACTCTCCCATTCTGACATTTTCCCCTATTAAATACTTTAGATTACATAATTGTTATACAAAAATATAGGGATTCCCATATGCCCTACTCCCTATACTTCCCAAACTTTCCCACACCGGCAACATCCTTCATTAGTGTGGTACATTTGTTACAATTAATGAGCACATATTGGAGCATTGCCACCAAGAGTGCATTATAGTTTACATTCTGTCCAGCACAATTTTGTAAGTTATAACAAAATATATAATGTTCTGTATCCATCATTTCAATGTCATCCAGGACAATTCCAATGTTCTGAAAATGCCTCCATATTACACTTGTTTTTCCCTCTCCCTCTTTCTGACCACTGCATGCATATCAATGATAAACATGCTTCCATTGCTAGAATAACAATAAGTCAATAGTAGAATAACCATAAGGCTACTATAGTCCATCATTCATTATGCAATCCTGAAGATGCTGGGATGGTGATGTCCATTCCGTCTCTAACTGAGAAGTGGTTTAGGTCCCATGAGGCAGATGTATAGGACTATCTTGCTTGCAGTTGCAGAATCTCTCTGTTCCTTGGGATGGTCGGTGTCCATCATCATCTCCTTGTTAGTTGTCCTGGGTGAGTCCAATGAACTGGAGAGTAGGTATTGCAACTCTGTTGAGATTCAGGGCCCATCTGGCACATGGACAGCCCAAAGATTTAAGTTTCTTGGACATACACCTATCAAGTTTATTACTAACTATAGGTTCAAACAGAAGGAGCAGAAGAGCCATGTGTAAGCAAACCATAAATGAGTCCAATTCTGTCCCATGGGGGAGTATAAATTCCAAAGTAGGGCCCACTGTCAAGGTGCCAATGTAGCAACTTTTTTGTTCCATGAACCCCTTTGCCAGTCAAGTGAAAACCGCAGACCCCCCTCAGAATGTAGTGGCAGATAGTTTTATGACACTCAACTAGTGTAATTTCAAAGTATGGATGAACATAGGCGATTTTTTTAGTTATTCAACAACTGTAATGTGATATGAAATTAATACTATTGTAATTTATTGCATATATTCGTAAGTGAAGGTAATGCTAGATTTCATTTAGAGGTCAGAGAAAATAAAGGTAGTAAGTTAATTCTTTTCAAATTCAAGCTCATGGAGCCCCTTGAGGGCCCATGGACCCCTGGTTAAGAGCCCCTGGTTTAGCAAGATCCTGAATGACAGCCCTGTTTGAGCTTACACTTCCTCCTAGTAGAAACTTGGCCTTATTTTGCCTCCCAAGGCTCAGCTTTTATATATGTAAGGTCTTATTCCTTTGACTCAGAATAAAATAGTTACCTTTGTTAAGTATAAATTTATGTCAGATGCCAATCTATACATTTCAACCATATTTTCCTTAATGTTCCGTTTATCTTATAACATAGATATTTTACTTTCCTTTTTAGAGATGAAAATTCTTAGATTGGTGGATTGTTAAAACACTTCCCCAAAATTATGTCATCCCTCCCTTTGTACTGATTCTTACTCCCTGCCCCTTCATCACGGTTCTCATTTTGAATATCCGCTCCACCCAAGGCCATCTGAAGGCTTTTTCTATTTGTGGTTTTCCTGTGGCAGCTGTCACCTTGTACTATGGTTCAATTTTCTTCATTACTCCCGAACAAGCACAAGGTATGCCCTAGAAAAGAATAAAGTGGTGCCCATTTAATACTGTGGTGATTCTAATCTTGAACCCTTTGATCTATAGCTTAAGAAATAAAGATGTGATAGAGACCCTGAAGAAAATGTTGGTAAGCAAAGTTTTCTTAAATGGAAATATATATTTATATAAACAACTTATCACCATGTCATTTTAATCAGCTTGAACTCAAAAAATAAATAAAACAAGAAAAGTGTAAATCATTGGAATATGTGGTGACACCAGTTTTCTTTTGTCTTTTTAAGCTGTGTACTAATATATTTTAGTGTATTTTTAAAACATTGTAGGAGAAATAAGGCTGTGGCTTTTGATAATCTGCTGTCTGCTTGGAACATATCTATAAAAGTGCTTTTATTTTGAGATGGCTAAAAGAAAAGCTGATTTATGTTTACTTCCACTTGACAATTCATAAGTTAACTGTAGGTATAATATTTTATTCTTTAAAAGCAAAAATGGGAATAATACAACTAGTTTTAGAATCATTGTTAGGATTAGATGTTTTACTTTACTTGTCTTGAATCATTTTTTTCATGATTGAGAATTAAGAAAGGTAAACTGAGACATTCCTATTTCAAAGGTAATACACTATTTGTTAGGGAGAAAATGAGTTAGGAAGTTGAGAGAAAATGATCTACTATTAAATGGAAATGGAAATAAGGCTTTGTTTCTTTCTTTTTCTTATATTCCAGCTTGTCAAGATATAAAGATAACAGATTTCCTTAGGTGCATGAGTGAACCTATACTTTTACTTGGGGTCCATATAAGCTTCCAGCAGTATAATTGTCCCTCAAAATTAAAGAATCATGAGCGAATGTAAAGCAGCTGTATGAAAGATACAGATATACATGATACATAATGGATAGATACTAAATATTGTTATAGAGAGATGATAGATGATAGCTAGCTAGCTAGCTAGATAATAGATGGATAGATAAATTGCAGAAAGCTTTCAACCTAAGGGAAGATGCAGAGTGACACTCTCTACTGGGTGAAGCAGTGATTTAAAATGAGAAAGGTCCTATGAATGTTTGTTTATTCAGTTTTATATATGATAAATTTATAATTAAATGTAGAATAATTAAATGCAATGCATCTTATTTCCTAAATGTAGCAGCATGTTTAAATATAAAATATGAGATTGTGCCAACATAAAAATTTCTGTTATTTGTTTCAAAGGATAGATAGGAGTTTACTGAAGGACAAAACAAGGAAGAATATTATGGTCAGAGTGAGTGGCATATACCAAGGAACAAAGAGGTATGGACCACATGATGTATTCTAGAAAATCTGATTAGTACAATTTGGAAAATTTCTATAATCAGACACATTCAATATTATATTCTGACATATCAAAATTTAATATAACATGAAATACGTAATGAAATAACATAATGAAATAACATTATGTATTTCATCATATCCTTAATAATATATTGTCCCCAAATGGCAAATGAATTGTAATTGAGTCTTTGGAGACTGAGGTAAATTTTCTGGAATGCTATATGGAAGGAGTTCCAAAGGGCTCTTGTGAAAATACATATATTACATCTGGAAAAGGCACTCAAAACATTAGAGGAGTGGGAAAAAGTGACATTTCCAGGAATTTCCCTTTCTGATCAATGGTAAGTACCTGAGATCAGGGGCAGGTAAATATTGTGGCTTCTCTTTGCCATCAGCTGAAATTAGGAATGGGGCTGCAGTGTCTAGCCTAGCTCTCAAATGATCACTGCTGTGCCAAACACACACATATCCACACACAACACAAACACATGCACACAGACACAGACATGCACACTCACACACTCATATGCTGCCTTTGCAAATAGGATGCCATCCAATGATGTATCTGGCCCTCATCTTGAATTGGAAATTTACTCTGCTAGTTTCACTGGTGCCATCGTATATTCACGTTCATAGTGGAGAAATTTACAGGACAAAAAAATGTGGCATGCTTTTTAACTCTTTATGGTGCTACCCAAGCTATCAGGGGATGACATTTTCATTTCCTGATACAGATTTTCTTTTGTTACAGAATTTTGAGTGTTCCCAGTGAAGGAAGAGCTCATTTTTTTGAGAAGCCATTCATGTGTAATATTTTCTGTGCCTTTAGCTTACATTCACATATTAGTGAATTTATTTCAAATTCAGGATGGATCTGAAGTCTTGGGAATGAATCCTCTCTTTTATTTAATCTTCCTTCTTTTTAGTCTTATGGTACATGAAACAGTGAAAGTCCATTTGTTTATAGAATCCTTCTCAGATGAAAGGCAACTAACTCTTCATTTATTGATCTTAGAAATATTTATAGATTGTCCAATATTTACTAGGAACTGTTCAAAATGCTGGGCATACAACTTAAAAAATAGTCATATTGTTCTGCTCGTGTGGATGTTGCATTTTAGGTGTAAGAAAAAGATAAAAAACCTAATAAACAGGAGTTAAAAGAAGACAATAGGTTTGGAGGGAAATGAGTAGAGTGTGAGCAGAGTCAGAAGGATAAGGGTGTATTGCTGGATGTTGGCATGAAAATTTAAATAAGTAATTAAGATGGGCCTAATTGAGAAAATGACATCTGAAAGGGACTTAAAGTAGATGTGGGCATGCCACACAATTATCTGGGGGAATAGTGATTAGGCAGAGGGAAGAGACAGCTCAATACCTATGATATTGGAGTATGGTTGGAATTTTTGAAAAACAGTGAGAAAGCCAGCAAGGCTGGAACAGAGTAAATGATTTAACAAATGCAAGGAATGAAAATACTCATTAATAAAGGGCCAGCTTACAGTGGAAATTTAAGGCATTCTATGGAATTTGAATTCAGAGTAAAATGGGAGGACTTACAGCCTACAGGAGTGACACGCCATAACTTTTTTTATTAAAGCACTTGAGGGAATAGACAGCAGGGGGATAGAAGTATGGACCAGTTAGGAGATTATTGCAATATGAAAATGGTTTTTGGATACAAGTGGTAGCAGTGGAGGTGCTGACAAATGATCAGATTCAGGATATGTCATGAAGGTAAAAACATCAGGATTTCCTGAAAGATTGAAGAGATTTAAAAAGGAAAGTGAGTAGGATAATGCCAAATTGTTGGCTTGAGAAACTAGAGGACTGGAATTTTATTAACTGACCTGGGTACTAAGCATATAGTTCAATTTTTGGAAGTGATATGTAGAATTTCTGTTTCAGATATGCTAAGTTTGACATATTTATTATTCATCTCTTATAATTATAGACTATTAAAACTGGAAAAAAGAAAGTTAGGCATATTGTAGTTATAGAATTTTAAACATGAGTATCATAACCAGATATTCTATGGGTAGATTTCTAGTAATCTGTAAACTCTCTAAAATTTTATGTGTTTATACAGATGTGCATTTTGTTGGGATGATCTTTGTTTTTATCAAGTACTGAAAGAGGTCCATAATTCCAAAATGCTAAGTGTCACTAATTATTTGATGATAAAATAACTCAAAGTATAGAGGGGTTAGACAATATAGAGAAACTTACATGACTGAGTTTTAGGGAAATACCTATAAGAAGACCAATCTTCATGTAAAAAGCATGTGATGGCTTCAGTTCTACATTGTGTTTCTCACTTCAAACAAGAAAGTGATAATTTCTCATGTATCCAAAGACATATATGCATAAAAAATTGCTAATCTCTTCTCCAACACAATATTGTCATGATTGACATTATCTATTCATGCTTTATGATGAATTCTAAAAGAGATGTTATCAAATTGGAATAATAGGAAATTGGTTCCCAGGTTGAGGTGTTCCTAAAAGACTCCCAGAATTACAGTTTCCAAGTGGTCGAATCAGGATTTGATCTGGTGCCATTTCAATTTTGCATTCTGCCGGTGTCAGAACTGTCTGCTCTCAGCTGGGCTGGCTCAAATGTCTGTGCTCAGCTGTTCACTCAAGTGGGGCTGGATGACCTAGAATGACCCCAGTAACATGTTTGAGAGCCAGCTTACTGTCAGCTGGGAAGATGGAAAGAACCTCACCGGATGTCTCGAAACCTACACCAGTTTTTCTTACATGGTGGTAGCAGGATTCCAAACTGAAAAGAAAAGCAGTCAAAGCCTATGAGACACGGCTGTCTGGGAATTCACGCAGCATGGAATTTGCTACAACCTATTGGACAAAGCATACCAAAAGGTCATTCAAGATTCAAGGGGTGGAAAATGTATCCACACTTGACATCAGGGCCTGTAAAGAAGTGCAGCCATTTTTTTCAATATACCAACAGATCATTGTGTTGTGGTATAGTTTACCTATTTTTATTTAAAACAGAGCTTAGTATTAATATCAATTAATATATAATGTGATGAATTTATGATACAATTACATTGCACACAGAAGTCTAAATGATGAGTATAATATTAGGTCTTTCATCAAATTTGTTTATGTACCTGTTCAAAGACTTCAAACTTTCTTGTGTGTAATAGCAATAGAAAGCTTTCATTAGAAATGCTTGCTTTGAAAGGTACTTGTCTTTAAGACTTTATTAGTACCTTGAGGTTAAACTACTGTGTAAATATGAATTACTATTTGGAAGAGAGTTTGAGAATGACAGTTTTTGTTTACCACTTACCAGGGTCAGGACACAGTTCTTTCCAGAACTTTTTAACGTGTTGTTTTACTGCCTTTATGAAAAGATTGGTTAACAGGTGACAGAGGACTGAGGATTTAAGAGAGTTTCCAGGTAAGGGGGAAATCTTGATCCCCTTCAATTCATTATCTGACCTGAACATTAAATGTGCAGATTTCTTGCATGACTTCTTCATTATTTTGTTTGCCAATAAGCTTGGTGATTTGTTGACTCTTCTGGATCATCTGCTGATACCTGGATCCACCCCATCTTTATTTAACCTCTGTTAATTCCTGGATGAGCAGGCTTTGTTCCAGCTGAGGACTGTGATATATACTCTTTCTACTTTTTTTTAAATTTTTTAAATTTTTTAAATTTATTTATTTTTATTGTGGGTAAAAATCTAATTTTTCACAATACATACCAATATTTGTAAAATGATATATAAATACATATGCATATATGTGCATTTGTTTACATAAATGTTATTTGTTATATATATATATATTTTTTTTTTTCAAAGGTGCTTAGATTACCTAAATATTACTCTTTCTTCTAATGGGACTGATCTCCTTCTTTCCTGACCCTTACAATGAGCTACCATCTAGATCAATGCCTCTCATGTTACAGGTTTCCTTTAAATATCTCTTCTGGGAAATCTTTTTGAGCAGTGGCCCAGAATAAAAATATTTTATCAGTTATTATTGTCTTTAGAATTTAATGGGCCTAATAAGTCACAGATATAACTTTCCTTGTTTAATCAATAGATATAGCACTAATATATAAGTCCAAACACTAAGTGCAAACATGGGTATATAAATGGTAGAAAAAGTTCACGGTAACATTTTGTCAGTAAAATAATCAAAAGTTTTCATATTATGCATACAATAATAATAAATTCCTATTATGATAACATGATTTCAGTCTGGAGATTTCAGGAAAAGATTTTAGCATGCAAATTATTGGTAACACATGGCCATATATTTAAGTCTGAATGTATTAAATTATTATGGGGAAATTAATCATGTGAATAATTTAGTTAGTTGAAATCCTGAGTGGATGAGAACAAGTAGTGAGACAGAAGGGTGTAAAAATAAGGTGAAGCCAGCTTGTAAGGAACCTTTGGTATAGGTTTAAATCATCTGTACTTTATGTGCTCATGAGTAGAGATAACTTATATAGAAATAGTTAGAGAAATAGAATAACCTCAGGGCTCCAAACTGCTGATATCCAGTTTTATTAATCAGGTTGTATAATCACTGAATATTTCCAGGTTTATTTGAACCATTAGGACACCCACATATGTCTTCCTAATAGCCAGAACACTAGACCTCAAGGTAGAGGATTTTGGTTTGCATTTTAGTTACATTGACTCTGGTTGAACTTGAAGGTAAATATTTTAAACATTGATGAAGCACAAACCTTTCTTGGTTTCAGCTTTCCTCTACTGCCCTTATAGCTTGAGAGGTTGTCAGCTGGCCACTGACACCATCAGCTCTAACTCGGTAATGATAAAGATTTTACATGGATGCCTCCCTCTTTGTTTCTTTGGAGAGCTTTGGCGCATCAGGACTAAGACAATTAAGAATTTATGTTTTCCAAATAACTTGACACAAAAACATGTTTTTTCCCTTATATTTAATATCCATGGTATTAAAAATGTCCAAACCATGCTTATATATCTCATATCAACTAAAGGAAAATGGGGGGAAAAAGCATTCTTAAGATAAATGTTTTAAAAGCTATTTTAAAAGGGAAAGAAATTCAGGTTGTCAGAAGACTAGAACATTGTCTTTGCCAGATAAACAAGAGAGGAAAGTATTTACCTAAAAGAGAGAAAAATGGCTTAAAATTTTAGAGCATGTGCTCTTGATTAAGGAAATTCTGTGTTCCAACACCAGTTCTGTGTTTACTAGTTCAGTGACCTTGGAAATGTTACTTAAACTCTCCATGCTTCCATTTCATCAACTATAACAAAAAGTGTCATAATTATACCTACCCTACAAGTTAGTTGTGAGGATTAATGGGTTAAGTGTAAGACTTAGAATAGTAACTGGCACATAGTGAGCATTATATAATTTTTACTAATAATGGCAGGAGTAGTATCTGTTTTAGTATTTGTATGGATATTTGCAAAATGCCTAACTCTGAGTAAGTTCTCAATAATAAATGAAAAATGCTGATGATTTTTGAGTGCCCAGTACGTGCCAAACATTGGCCTGGTGTTTTCGTGAATGTCTATTTAACTTAAACAGATGAGCTGTCAGGAGATATTGATAACTTTTATGTGCTTTATTTTACTCAGGTGCCTGATGAGAGTAAGTGGTTGGCCCCTCTTTAACAGTTAATAATCAAAGATTCATAGTTTTTGATCAGGTTTCTGACTCCTATTTCAGTGATCGTCCTAAAATGCAGACCAAAGTTCTATAATTCTTTGTAGTAGGAATCTAAATCCACAAGCCTCTTAGTATTTGTTGACTTGATTGATGACCTTGATTACTTTTTACAATAGTTGAATACTAAATCTCATGTTTTCTCATGAACTTAATTAGGATTTTTCTCTGTGGACATGGAAGTGGGAAATTGGACCATCCTGACTGAATTCATTTTGTTGGACTTAGCAGATCCCAAGTTGCAGCTGACTCTTTTTGGAATATTTCTGATGCTTTATTTGGTAACTTTGTCAGGGAACATGACCCTGGTTGTCTTAATCTGGAATGATTCCAGCCTGCACACACCCATGAACTTTTTCACTGGCAATCTTTCTTTCCTGGATTTCTGGTACACATCTGTGTATACCGCCAAAATCCTGGCAATTTGCATCTCAGAAGATAAACGTATGTCCTTAGCTGGATGTGGGGCCCAGTTCTTTTTTTCCTGTGTTGTAGCCTACACTGAGTCTTATCCTGTAGCAGTCATGGCCTATGACCTCCACGTGGCAATATGTAGCCATTGCTCTATTCAGGTACCATGTCCAGTACTCGCTGTACTGGCCTCGTTTTTGGCTCATATTTGGGAGGTTTCTTAAATGCCATTGCCCATACTGCCAACACTTTCTGTCTGAGTTTCTGTGGTAAAAATGTTATTGGCCATTTCTTATGTGATGTACCACCATTGATAAAAATGTCCTGTACCAACACCCAGGTCTATGAAAAAGTCCTTCTAGGTGTAGTGAGCTTCACAGTCCTCTGCAGCCTACTTGCCATCCTGATTTTCTATTTCAGCATACTTCTGGCTATCCTGAGGATCCATTCTGCCTCTGGAAGTCTCAAGGCATGCTCCACCTGTGCTTCCCATCTGATCTCAGTCACACTCTTCTATGGATCCATGCTCTTCATATATTCAAAATGTAAATCCACTTATTCGTTGGAAAGTGACAAAAGTAGCTGCCTTGTTCTATACTGTGTTGAACCCATTTCTCAACCCTCTCATCTATAGTGTGAAGAACAAAGATGTCAAGGAAGCTTTCAGGAATGCAATACAGACTAAAAGACCACAAAGATATAATGTCACAATTGATTTTTTTTTTTGCAGGGAGAGGGTTTGGGTGTTTTGGTTTTGGGTTTGTTTTTTTTTTGCTGAATGTTCTTATTGTATTTTCATATTATTGACTTATAGACATTTTTAAAAACATTGCAAAAATTCAATTATATTCACCAAATTATACACAAAACAATGAAATATAGAGCAAATACCTCTAATGTTCTTATTTCATTGTGATGTAAAATATTTTAAATCTAAAATATTGGGTTGTTGAAGTACAGCAGGATGGTATTTTCCCTTTTTGCTGTAATAGGTTTTCTTTAAATTTTTTCTTGTTTGTTTATCTTTAGAGTCTTAGGAAGTAGAAAAAAGGAATTAGAATTTTTTTGTGTTTATGTTTGACTTTCAATGTTAGCAATCAAACTATATTGGTTGAGGATAGGACATGAAATGGTTACATTGCTGGGAATTTGATTTTAGATTTTAGAAATATGTACTTTATGTGATGTCCATCTTAGTTCATCAGCTGTTATGGTAAGTACCACACAATAAGTTGACAAAATAAACTCCACTTATATGTCTCGACTTATATGTTTCTTCAGAGGCTGGAAGTCTTGTTTTCCCCTGCAGTGGGTAGTGTTCTGGATGGCTGGAAAACTTGTTCTTCAGCTTTCCTGTTACACGGCCATGTCTTCTCCTTTCTCTTACAGTTTCTGTTGACTACCAGCTTCTGCCCTCCTCATATCTTTCTCTTCATAATTCCTCATGTAATTTTATTAAGTTCCTACCTCATTCCATTGTGCCTCACCTTACCTAAAAATACCATCTTCAGTAGGTCTCATCTTCGTTGAGTTCACACCACAGGACTGGATTAAGATTAAGAAAAATATTTTATTTTTCTTTTTTTCTGAGGTTCAAACTCATTCTACCACATTGTCCCCTCAAAATTCCTTCATAAAGAACAAATTGTGTATATAGAATATACAAATCTAAACTTTTTTTACTTCAATGTTAACATAACATAACTATTAAGTAAAATGCTTGAGTTGTTTAGAATATAAAAATATTGTTCTAAAACTACACAATGATGTCTCTTTTAGTATTCTGCATTTTTTTTTTTCTTTTTTGGGGGGAGGTTTCAGGGATTGAACCCAGACCTCATAGATGGGAAGCAGGCATTCAACCACCTGAGCTATATCTGCTCCCCTAGTATTCTATATCAATATAAAGACTGATCTCCCTCAGAAAATGGGCACTCCTCAATACTGTCTCTCAGGTAACACCAGCATATATAAACCAACCAGGGAAAATAAGAACAAGTGAAACAAGTAGAAACAAACAAACAAATACCCACTTTATCCTAGATCAAATGATTGTTTTCTACTATTAGAAGACTTTATGAAGAAAGCTACAGCTCAATGCCTGGTATATATCAGATTATTAGTAGATATTTTATTCAATACTATCTATAACACTGATACATAAGGATTATTAGCTACATTTTACAAATGAGAAGTTTGAAATTTGCAGGTTAGAATTTCATTATTGAAGTTCTATATTTATTTCTGAAATAAGCACATTTATAACATGACTCTAAAATAAAACTATGGGACTAAATGTCACCATTTCACCATATTTATTAGTGCTGAAATTTCTGATCTTTTTTTATACCTGATGTTTCCTAACACCTCATTGCCCTCTGATTTTTATTTTAAAAGACTGTTAGCATTACTTATCTTTATCACAACAAAAGTCCTGAGAGTATTGATTAGAAGGTTATCTAATTATTCATTAAATTTTTCTTTTCAAATATCACTACTAACCATCCCATAGAGGGAAAAAATTATCTGGTCAATCTTAGAGTAGCTAATCAAACAAAATTTAATTTTTTGGAATTCCAGCCATATTTTAAATTTTGTATCGAAGCAAAATATTGCTTTTTTTAACAACTATAATAATATTACAATGGATATAAATATAAAGTACATATTAGCATCTAAAATCATTTAAACAAAACAATTTTATGCAAAGAAACAAAAATCATTATCACTGAATTTGTTTTAATATAAATAAGTTTTTAAATCCCATATCCCCAACTCTTTCCTGAAGTGTTGCCCATTATCATTTAGCACTAATTCAAAAAATAATTATGTCAAGTAAGATTACACATTGTGCTAACCTGAAGAGTTTATTCAAAGTTTCTTTCACATCTTATTTCCCCAGACTGTAAATCATGGGGTTCAATAAGGGTAAGGCCATGGTAAAGTATAGAAACTATTTTGTCCCTTTTAAGGACAAAGGATCACTGGCAGAGAGCCCCAGAATGCAACAGTCTTTGAGGAGAATGCATCATCTTGATGATGCCTTGATTTGGATGTCTATCTTAGCCTTAAAACTAGGAGCTAAAAATTTCCTATTGTTTAAGCCATCCCTTTGCATGGTATTTGCTTGAGCAATCTAGGAAACTAAAACCCAGGATAACATCATTTCCCTAATATACGGAAAATGGATTTCTTTTAGAGACAAGGAACTGTCAGGTTTTTGGTGGTTCAAGGTTTTCATCACCAGCTCATATATCTATTTATTTGTATATTTCTTCCCAAATATCTCTCAAATAGATCTATTAATCACCAAATCCATTTTTATCCTCCTAGACCAATTGCCATTGGTTCTCAACTGGGTTTCTATAAGTCAGCTGACTGAACTGGCTCTCTCTGCCTTCATCTTTCTCTTTTACATAGTAAACAGAGCATCAGTTATTTTTCAAATTATCTTTTTCATTTATATCTGCTCTAAACTTTCTTCTTTTCTTCCTTCTGCTCACTTTGGGTTTAATTTCCCCTTCTTTTTCTAGATTCCCCAAAGTGATGTTAGGGCTCTGAATTGAGATCTTTCTTATTTTTAATGTAAGCATTTAGAGCATTTTGAGCTATAAATTTCCTTCTCAGCTCTGATTTGTTTCATCTCATAAATTTTTGTACATTTTGTTCTCATTTTCATTTGCCTCACTTTATATCTTGATTTCCCTTGCTTTTCTTCTTTGACTCATTGATTGTTCAAGAATATGTTGTTTAATTACCATATTTTTTGTGAATTTTGCAGTTCTTCCTCTGTTGTTGATTTCTTTCTTCATTCCACATGATCGCAGAAAATAGGTTATATGATATCAATATTTTAAAATTTATTGAGACTTTTTTTGTGACCTAACATATTGTCTATTCTGGAGAATGACTCACATGTACTAGGGAAGAATGTGTATTCTGTTTGCTGTTGGGTAAAGTATTCTCTCTCTATATATTTATATCGTGGGTCTAGTTGTTTTATAGTATCATTCAAGTCTTCCATTACTTTATTGATATTCTGTCTTACTGCTCTACACATTACTGAAATTAGAGTATTGAAGTCTCCCACTAATAAGATAGAACCACGTATTTCTCCCTTCAAATATGTCAGTATTTGTTCATGTATTTTTGGAGACTTGCTGCTAGCTGCATATATGTTTATAATTTTTATCTTTTAGTTGAATTGACTCCTTTATCAGCTTATAGTAACCTTCCTTGCCCCTATTTATTTTTCACTAAAAGTCTGTTTCATCTGATATAAGCAGAGCTAATCAAGCTTTCTTTTAGTTCCCAACTGTATGGTATATATATATTTTTACAATCCTTTCACTTTCAATCTATTTGTATTTTTGAATTTAAGATTAGTCTATGTAAACAGCTTACAGTTGGGACATCCTTTTTTATCCATTCTGCTAATCTCTGCTTCTTAACTGGAGAGTTAATACATTTACATTTAAAGTAACTATTGATAATGCAGGAATTTCTTCTGCCATTTTTCTATTTCATCTTTGCAATTCATACTTTGTTTGTCCCTTAATTCTTCCATACCTACAATTATTTGATTTTTGTAGTATACCATTTTGACTCCCTTCTCAGTTCCTTCAGTACATATTTCATATATTTTCCTTGTGGTTACTATGGGTTACTATAGGTCTTATATTTTATATTCTATATCTATAACAATAAGGTTGATTTGATATCAACTTACCTTCAATAACATACACATTCTCTGTTCCTATAACCCTCCAAACTTCCACTTTTTTGTTACACTTGTTACAAAATTATATATTTATACATTGTATATCCAAAACCATAGGTTTATCATAAATTTTTGTGCATTTGCATTTTAGAATCTGTAAGACGTAAAAAGTACAACTACTTACCATGAAAGCCAATAACATAGTCCTGCCATTGATTAATTACCCATTAGGTTACATTTATTGAAGTTCTTTATTTCTTTATACCACTTCAATTCACTGTTTAGTGCCTTTCCTTTCAGTCTGATTAACTCAATTTTGCATTGATTACAGGTCAGGTCTTTTGCTGATGACCTCCCTCAGCTTTTATTTATCTGAGAATGTCTTAATCTTTCCCTTATTTTTTAAAGACATATGCTCTGTTTATAAAATTCTTGGCTTTTGATTGTTTTATATCAGAAATTTAAGTATATCATCCCACTGCCTTCTAGGTTTTTGATAAGCAGTTGGCACTTAATCTTATTGGAAATCCCTTCTACATAACTTTTTTTCTCTTGCAGCTTTCAGAACTTTCTCCTTATCCTGCATTTGACAGTTTGACTACTGTCTGGGCATGGTTCTCCTCATTTTTGTTCTTTTTTAATTATTTGGCCTCCTTGAATGTGTATATTCATGACTTTCATTAAATTTGGGAATTTTTTTGTCATTATTTCTTTGAATAATCCTTTTTATTCTTCAAAGACACCAATAATGCAATTTCATAGCTTCTGTGCAATTACTACAGTTAAGAGAGGAAGTTTCTGCATGAATAAACATGAAACTATGGGAGTCATACATGTGTAAAATTAGAAATCCTTGGAATTTAATGCAAATATAGTTGAGGGAGGAATTTATAAGATGAAAAAAATTTGAAATCGTAAGTGTATGCAATACAGTTTTAAAATTCTCATTTTGCCAAATTCTTTCTCAAATATGTATTCTCATCTGAAAATAAAATTTCACTGAAGTAATAAAGGCAGATGAGACAATACACTTCTGGAGATGATTTTACTGAAACTTGGCTGTGGCTAACTAAGATCTAAGCCTAGGTTACCTGGTTTGGGGGCTTCAGCTACTTCCTCATATACGCTTTGTAAGAAATGACTTTAGCACAGAATAACACTAAAATATGAAGGAAACTAAAATTTCACTTATTCCAATCCTCTTTCAGTTATTCTGAATAAATTTTACTTTAACATAATTACGATATAAAAATTTGTTATAAAATTAAAAAAATTAATTTACTCCAAAATTAAAGAATCAAGGGTAAAATTATAGCAGCTGCATAAGAAATACAGAGATAGAGATACATAGATGTTAGACACATTTCAAAAAGCTTTAAACCTAAGGAAATATTCAGAATGAAAATCTCTACTTGGTAAGGTAGTGACATAACAATCAAGGTTCTATGAAGTTTGTTTTTCTTTCCTTTTTCAGTTTAATATATAGTAATATTATAATTAATATTGGAAGCAATTTCATTGTGATGCATCATATTACCTAATTGTATCAGTATATTTCCATATAAGAAATGAGTTTGTGTCTACATAAAATGACCCTATTATTGATTTCCAAGTATGGGTAGAAATTTTCCCATGGAAAAGACAGTGAGGGTTAGTATGGATAGAAAAAAAGCTTATAGCAAGAAACATTTTCTGGAGCATATGATTTATCTTAGAATATTTAATTACTACAAATTCGTATAATTTCTATTATCAACTACATTTAATGTTTACATTCTGATTTATAAAGTTAATATTTAATAAACTACTCCTTGTTTCATCACATCCTAATTAATATAATATACCCAAACTGTTGATGAATCCATTTAAGTCTTTGGAAAATGAGGAAATTTAAATGAGTCTTTGGAGATGGAGGTAAATATTTCTGGGTACTGTCTAAAAGAAGTCCCAAAGGACTGTTGAGGAAATACCTATATTATGTCCAGCAAAAGCCGGCCAAATCATCCAGGAAATCACGTTTCTGACCAAAGGTAAGTACCTGAGATCAAGGAAACTAAAAATATTGGCCCCTCTGTGCCCAAGGTTGTCATTATAACCAGGGCTACAGAGTCTGCTCTGGCTCTCAAAGGACCACTCTTAGACCAAACACACACACACAGAGACACACACACATATACAAGTACACAAATGCACACACTCATGCACTCAAATGCTCATATGCTCCCTTTTAAAATAGGGTACCATCCAATGGTGTATTTGCCCATCACATAAAATCAGGAATCCAATTTGGTAGTTTATGCTGGTACCCTCATATATTCACTTCCACAGTGAAAAAACTGAGAGGATACAAAAATATGACATGCTTTTTGACTCTAGTGGTTGTTACTCTGTGCTCTCCAGGCTATCAGTGGATAGTATTTTTTAATCCCTGCTACTGATTTTCAAGTCCCGGAGGGACCAATTATTCTACCAAGTACGAGTAGAATTGTAGGAGCATTTTGATTGCTCCCAGTGAAGGGAACAGTGAGGCTACAGGGAAGACACATTTTGAGAAGCCATTCTATACGGCATGTTTCAGCAAGATTGGCTCTGATATTTTTTGTGCCTTTTATTTCACATTTACATATGAATTGCAATTTATTTCAAATTCGATATGAATTAGAAGTCTTGGGAACAAATCCTCTCTTTTATTTACTTTTCCTTCTTATTCGTCACATGATATACAGAAATTCCACCTAAGTGTAATTTTTCTTCTCAATATTTTGAGCTAGGTTAGAAGTGTAAAGTGCTTTGGAGCAAACAGTTTCAGAATATAAAGTTAACTAAACATTTATTCATCCAAATTTTTTTTATTGACTACCAATTATTTATGAGGAGCTGTCCAATATACTGGAGATTCAGAATTAAACAAAACAGCTTATTATGCCCTTCAGAGGTTGCATTCTGATATGAAAAAATGACAATTAAAATAATAATTAAAAGGTAGAAGAGACATAGGAATGGGAGAAATAAAGCAGAGTCTGAGCAGAGTAATAAATATGGGGCATGTTGGTGGAGGTGGATTATGAATTTAAATATATGAATAAGACGGGTCTAATTGAGAAAATGGTCATTGAAAGGGACTTAAGGGACATGGGAATGAGCCATGGATTATATGGAGGAATAATTTTCCAGGCAGTGGGAACAGACAGTTCAAAATCTCTTATATTTGGGCAAGGTTGGAATTTTTTAGAAACAGCAAGGAAGCCAGCAAGGCTAGAGCAGAGTGAATGAGGCATATGTGTTAGATGATGAAGCCACTTGGTTAATGGAAGGACACAAATGGAGGAAGTGTAGGGCATTATATGGAATTTGGCATTAACTTTGAGTGAAATGGGAACATTTTCAGGTTCTTAAGTATGGGAATGACAAGACCTGATTGTTTTTAAAGGACTATAGGGTATAGGAAGTAAAGGGACAAGGGTGTAGTCCAGTTAGGAGATTATTGCAATATGCTTATCAAAAATAATAGTGTTTTGATTCAGGTGATAGCAGTGGAGGTGCTCAGAATTGGTTAGGTTCAGGAAATATGATGACAAGGAATTCCTGGAAAGTTGAAGAAAACTTAGCAGGGAAGTAGATCAATTTTGGGAAGTAAAATGTAAGAATTCAGTTTTAAATATGTTAATTTTGATATATTTTTTACCCATCTCTTATAATTATAGAATGTTAACACTGGAAAGAAATTTAGGAATCTTCTCATTGTGGAATTTTTAATGTGAATATCATTATAAGAAATTTCTTGTGTATATTTCTGGTAATTTGTAAACCCTCTAAAATTTTATGTCAATACAGATGTACATTTTGGTGAGGCATCCTTTGTGTTTATCAGGTTCTTAAGAGGTCCATGATTCCAAAAAGTTAAGAGCGATTCATTGATATTTACAGATAAAAAGTAAATGAATAAAAAGGCTAGAGGATATACACAAATGAAAGAATGCTGTTGTCTTCAGTACTTTCTTTCTCTCACTTCAAACAAGATGGTGATAAATTCTTATGTATCCAAGGATATACACTTATAAAAGTATTATCAATCATTTTTCCAACACCATATTTTCATAATTGAGATTATCTTTGTATTTATGATGGATTCTATAAGACATTAATTTACTGGAATCATAGCATGTTGGTGCTGGGAAAATGACCAACCACATATTTCATATGGGTGAATTGTATTCCAAGGAGGAAAGGTGTAACTCTAAAAATTATGTCAGTGATTAGTTTTGGAGCTGGAGCCCAATCACAGGGCCTCTCAATCTAAGGCCAATGAACTTCATACTTTCAAGCCTCCTTATTCTTTGTCAAATTACAGGAGCGTGTAACAAAATATTAAATTTAAGAAATTTAGCAAGATTGAATAACAACCGCATCAGGTTACATTGCCTCCTAGGAGAAACTCCATCTTATTTTTCTTCCCGAGGCTCATCTTTTATAAATAAGTCAGGTCTTGTTCCTCTGACTCAGAATACCTTCGTTAAGTAAAAAAAATTGTCTATCTGTTTCACCTATGTTTTCCTTAATCCCCAGTTTATCTTATAACATAAATATTTCTCTTCCTCTTCAGAGGTGAGAAAACAGATTGAAGGATTGTTAAAATACTATCCCAAGACTACAGAGCTTTCAAGGGTTGGGATCTGAATTTAAAATCAGGTGTCATTTCAATTATGCAATTCTGCCTGTGCCAGACCTGTCTCCTCTCAGCTGCGCTTGCACCTGCGTCTTTGTCACTTTTTCACTCAGATGGTGTTGGATTGTCTAAAATGGGCCCATTCATATGTCTGGGGGCCAGTTTGCTGTTAGTAGAGAGAAAGAGAGAACCTGCCCAGACTTCTAGAATGCTAGCCCAGTTTTGTTTACATGGTGGTGGCAGTATTCCAAAAGTGAGAAGAGAAGTTTTCAAAGTCCCTTGAGACCAAGACTTGCAATTCACGCATCACATCCTATGCTACAACTTATTGGCCAAATAAACCACGATGTCATTCCTGATAAAGGGGAAGAAAAACAGCTTCCACTCTTGAAATCAGAGCCTCTAAAGAAATGTAGACTTTTTTTTTTCCCAATATACACACAGATTATTAAGTTGTGGTTTATCTTACCTCTTTCTATTCTAAACAGAGTTTTGGTACTAAAATATAATGTGATTAAAAAACAAACAAACAAATAAATAAATAAATAAAAATAAATAAATAAAAAATATATATATATATAATGTGATGAATTTGTGGTACAATTGTATTGCACACAGAATTCAAAATGGTGGCTATAATATTGGGTCTTCTAATGAAGTATTAAAAGCTTTCATCAAATTTATTTATGTATCCATTCCAAGACTTTGTAGTTTCTTGTGTACGATAGAAATAGGAAGCATTTACTACAAACACTTGCTTTGAAAGGTTCTTATCTTAGGACTTCATTAGCCACTTTGAGGTTAAACTATTGTGTAAATATAAATTCCTTTTTGGAAAAGAGTTTGAGAATGACTGTCTTTGTGTTCATCCTACCAGGATGAGGTCACAGTTTATACAACCATTAGTCATTCCTTTTAGAATTTTTTAATACCTCCTTTTAGACTTGTTATTAAGGGATTAGTCTTAGGTGACAGAGGAATGAGGATTTCTGAGCATTTCCAGTTAAGAAGAAACCCTTGGCACCATCAATTCTTTCACTAGCCTGGAGCCAGAGTGAATGCTAAGTGTGTATATTTGACCATGTGACTTCCCCATAATGCAATGTCTTCCACTTGCATTGGTTTAAAGATCAAAATCTTCAATATGGCTTCCTATAAGCGTCATGTTTTGGTGTCACTTCTGGCTTATTGCTGGTACCTTTCTCCACCCCATCTTTATTTACTCTCTCTTAGGTCTATGAACTCCCCAGGCTCTCTCCCATTTTAGGACTGTGCTACATACTTTTTTTTTCTGATGGGGCTGCTCTTCTTCTCTCCCTTCTCCTACAGTGAGCTGCTATCTGAATCAATGTTTCAGCTCTCATTTAAATATCTCTTATTCAGGGAAGAATTTTTGAACAATAGACGAGAAAACTTATTTTGTCCATTGTTATCTTCTTTAGAGACAAAACAGAAAGCATAGTAATTGGTTATGACCAGATATTTCTATTTTTGCACAAAACATGTTAAATTTAAATGAGCTTAATAAGTCCCAGATATAGCTTTCCCAGTAGAAACAAGTGATACAGTATCAATATGTAAGTCTCAACACTGAGAGGGTACACCAATATGTAAGTGGTGGAGAATGTTGTAAGTAACCATTGAGACAGTGACTTTATAACACAACATTTTGTACATTATACATAAAATAATTATAAATTCCAGCCAAGATAACATGATTTCAGGCTGGAGATTTCAGAAAAAAAGATTTTAGAATACAAATGAATAATAACACAATGCTATATAGCTAACTGTGAATCTTCTAATTATGTAAGATTATTTTGGAGAAATTGATCACCTGTCTAAAATAGATTGTGTGCAGTCCTGAGTGGATGAAGACAAGTAATGAGACAGAAGGTTATAAAAGTAAGTTGAAGTCAGCTTGCATAGACCCTTGGGTATACAGCTAAAGCATCTGTACTTAATGTGCTAATGAGTATATATCTAACTCTTATCTTTTACGAAGAGTTATAGAAATAGGTTGGCCTTCAAGAGCTCCTGCTGCTTTTACCCAGGGCCATCAACCTATTGCAATGACTCTGAATATTAAATAGGTATATTTGAAAAATAAGGAAACCCACATATTTCTTTTGGAAAAGCCAGAACATTAGATCTCAAGTAGAGGACTTAGATTTGCATTCTAGTTATAACTTAAAGTTAAATGTTTTAAACATTAAATAAATCACAATCCTTCCATGATTTCAGATTCCTCTCACTACCATTCTAACCAAAGAGGATGTCAGCTTGCTACTGAGACCATGGGCTTTAACTTGCTACCCATAATGTTTATAAATAGATGCTGCCCTCTTATCTTCTCTGGAGAGCTTTGAACTTCAGGACATAATCTTTGAAGGATTCATGATTTCTCAATGCTTGGCAACAAAAACTGGGATCTTCCTAATATTCAACATCCACAGTATCAAAAAGTGTCCTAAATATGCATATAAATTTCACATCAACTACTGGAAAGAGGAAAACAAAGCATTTTTAAGGAAAATAATTTAAAGCTATCTTTAAAAAGTAAAGAAATTCAGGTTTTCAGCATACTACAGCATGGCATTTGTGAGTAGAGCAAGCAAAAAAATTCACCTCTAATAGAGGAATTTCAGCCTTATGGTTGAAAGCGTGAGCTCTTCATTAAGAGAACTCTTTATCAGACCTTTGACCTTGATTGTGACTTAAACTCTCTGTTTTTCTGTTTCATCAACTATAAAAAGGAAATCATAATAATTATGACCTTAAATGGTTAAGTGGGTTAAGTATAAGACTTATAATATGAACTGGCACCTAGTGAGAAATATATAATTTTGCCATTTTTGTAAATAATAGCAGGACTGTTAACACAATATTGGTATCCATATAAATATCAGGAAAATATCAGGCACATAAGGAACTCTCAATTATATGTGGAAGGATGCTGAAAATTTTTACTACATGCCAAAATTAGGACTGGTGTTTTCATGTATGTCTTCTTTATTTAATCATATGAGCTGCTAGGAAGCTTTTAGTAACTTTTCTGGGCTTAATTTACTCCACTGTTTGATGGGAATAAGGGATTAGCCCCTCTGAACAGTGAATAAATGAAGATACTGGTTTTAAACCCAGATTTTGACTTCTATTTTGGTGATTTCCCAAATCAGAAACTATAAAGTTCTATAATTCTAGATACTAAGCAGTAAAAATAAATAAGCCTCTTAGTAATTGCTGAGTTAATTAATGCTTGTTACAATGGATAAAACACAAAATCATTTTTTTTCTCATAAGCTTTATCAGGGTTTCTCCTGTGTGGACATGAAAGTGGGAAATCATACCATCCTGACTGAATTCATCTTGTTATGCTTCTCAGCAGACCCCAGGTTCCAGGTGATTCTTTTTGGAATTTTCTGATGCCCTATTTGGTAACTTTGTCAGGGAACATGACCCTGGTTCTCTTAATCCAGAATGATTCCCGCCTGCACACACCCATGTACTTTTTCACTGGCAGTCTGTCTTTTCCGGATTTCTGATACACATCTGTGTATATTCCCAAAATCCTGGCCATTTGCATCTCAGAAGATAAACATATGTCCTTGGCTGGATGTGGGGCCCAGTTCTTCTTTTCTTGTGTTGTAGCCTACACTGAGTGCTATCTCCTAGCAGTCATGGCCTATGACCACCACGTGGTGATATGTAGCCCATGACTCTATTCAGGTACCATGTCCAATTCTCTCTGTACTGTACTCATTGTTGGTGCCTACATAGGAGGGGTCTTAAATGCCATAGTCCATACTGCCAACAATTTCTGCCTGAGTTTCTGTGTTAAAAATATCATTGACCACTTCTTCTGTGATGTACCACCATTGATAAAAATGTCCTGTACAGACACCCAGGTCTATGAAAATGTCTGTCTGGGTATGGTGGGCTTCACAGTCCTCTCCAGCCTACTTGTCATCCTGATTTCCTATTTCAAATCCTTCTGGCTACCCTGATGATACGTTATGCCTCTGGAAGGTGCAAGACATTTTCCACCTGTGCTTCCCACCTGATTTCAGTTATGTTCTTGTATGGATCAATGCTCTTCATGTATTCAAGACCTAACTCCATCTACTCCCTGGGGACAGACAAAGTGGCTGCCCTGTTCTACATATTGATGAACCCATTGCTCAACCCTCTCATCTATAGCATGATAAACAAAGATGTCAAGGAAGCTTTCAGGAAAGCAACACAAACTATAAGACAACAAAGATGAAATGTCATCATTTTTCTTTTTGCTGAATATTTATTGAACTTTCCAAATTATTGTCTTAGACAGATGTTTGTGAACAATGCATTATGTAAATTAAATGAAACAAGTTATATTGAGAACTATGAAATATTGTACAGACCACTCTTTGTTATTATTTTGTTCTCATGTAAAATAATTTAAACCTCTAATATTGGATTTTTTAACTTTGGTATTTTGCCTCTTTGCAGAACTAGAGTTTCTTCAAAATTTGTCCTCTTGCTTTCTTTGGGAGTTCTTGGAGAGAGATAAAAAGAATATGATGGGGAAGTGGGATTGGCTCAGTCGATAGAGGCCCCGTTTACCATATGGGAGGCCCTGGGTTCGTTTCCCGGGGCCTCCTTGTGAAGGCAGGCCGGCCAGCGCAGCGCGAGGGGCTGAAGCAGCGGGACCTCACAGCAAGGGGAAGATGAGCCGACACGGAGAAGACACACAGCGAATGGACACAGCAAGCACAAGCAGCAAGGGGGGGATAAATAAATAAATAAATAAATCTTAAAAAAAAAAGAAAAGAATATGATGTTTTTTGTGTGTATTGGTTTTGACTCTGAAGCTTACCAAACAAGTTTTATTACTTATGGTGAAGGTATGGGATAGTTTGACTGCTGGAAGTTTGATCAAGATTTTGAAATATTTCCTTTAAGTAAGGTGTTTGTCTTAGTTTCCTTGCTTCTGTGCTCAATATCCACAAGATGTTAGGCTTAAAGAACAGGAAATTTTTCTCTCACCATTTTAGGCTTAGAAGCCTTGCTCCCTCCAGGGTCAGTGTCATTCTGGAGGGCTGGCAATCCTTGGGGTTCCTTGACTTATGTGTTTCATAATGATGTCTTCTCTTTCCTCTTACCAGTTCTGTTGATTAATGATTACAGCTTCTAGTCCTCCAAGTGGCTTCCTCTTCATAAAACCTCCAGTATTAGCATTTAGTCCCAATCTCCTTCTATTGATCTGTACCTTACCTAAAAATAACATCTTTTGGAAGTCCCATCTACAATGGGCTCATACAAACAGGAATGAATAAAGATAAAGAATATTTTTTTTTCCGAGTCTTATAACCCTATCTGCCACAGTATCCCCAGCAAATTGTTTCATAAAGATCAGATTGTATATATAGAAAATATCTGTCTAATCCCTGTACCTTTTTGTTATAAGCAATGTTTAAGAATTGCATGCATGATAAAAATATAATTATACAATCATAAAATGATGGCTCTTTTAGGATTGTGTACCACTGTAAGGACTGATCTTTCTCACAAATAATGGACACTCTGCAGTGCTCTCCCTCATGGAGCAACACCATATGTAACCCCAAGAGGGGTAAATAAGAACAAGTAGAACAAAAGGAAACATATAAACAAACAAATAAAGCTCCCTTATTCTAGACCCAATTTTGGTTTTCTACTACAAGAAGAATTAATAAAGAAACCTATATTTCAATAATTGGCAAATATTGAATTTTTAGTAGATAATTTATTCAATTCTCTCTACAACACTGCAACTTAAGAAAGCTCAGAAGTAAGAATTTAGTTATGGAAGCAAACTAGTTGTTTCTGTAATGAGCACATTAATAAAATAGAACAAAAATAAAATTTTAGTACAAATAAATATAAGAATTTCACCATTTGTATTAGTGCTATTTCCTATCTTTCCATCTACCTACATATCTTTTCTAACACCTCACTGTTGTCTCTTTTTTCATCAAAAATTCTTAACATTCCTTGTTCTTCTGTCACCACAGAAGTCCTGAGAATACTTAAAGGATTTGGGGTATATTTGTGAAATCTCAACAATCCATTAAAATTGCCTTTACAGTCATTTATTACTCATCACATGAGGATAGAAAGACCTGGTCAATCTTAGAGGAGAGAATCAAATAAAATTTAATTCTTTGGGATTCCAGATGTATTACATAATCTTCTTTTTTTTTTAATCAAATCAAAATACCTTAGAATGAGAATTATTATTCTCTGAAGGTTCAAGTGGAAGTCTGTAAAAATACTCCCTTTATAAACATTTTGTCAATATCAAACAAAATGAAAAACTGCATCCCTAAGGAAGTGCAGAAGTTAGCGTTTTCTTTGCAATCTTAGTGAATGAATTCTATACAGAATCAAAAACAGTAATGTGACATGTGTTTATGGAACCATCTTTAATTTAGTGAGCTGTTTTCCTGCTAAGGGCATTGATGGTATTCAAGTACAAGGGACAATTGCCATAGATAATATAGTCATTGGTCTTGACTTATGTAGAAGTTGTAGTTCTGTGTGGTGTGAAAGGAGTAAAAACTTATTTAAATCCTCAAAAACTGTACAATTGAACAGGCTTAAGGTAGTTTCAAGCAGTTACAGTCTTTGTGTTTACTGGGTTTGCCACAGTAATGAGAGATTGGAACATTTTTGTCAATCTTCAAAATCTTCTACAGTGTTTAGATGTTCTACATCCTTAATGTTCACTCATATGAACACACTTCTGTCCACATGCCTTACTAATCAAATGGATATGTATCTTTTTGAGCATGTCACTCAGCTTCTTTTCCCAGACACTCCAGTTAATGCTCAATGGACCCATATACAAAGTGGCCATGTCAGTTGTCATGGGCTCAACCACATGGACTCCCCTCATCAAGGTGGATTTGGCCACCTCTGCTGCATGGTGTCCAAAATTCTGACAATAGAGGCCACCACTGTGCCTTTGATATTTCATTATTTTCTGGAGAATTGGTAGACTCACTTCAATTAAACTACTTTATACTAATCCTAAATGGCAGGGGTAATGATTTTTCTTTCAGAAACAGGTGCAATTTTTGCATGTATTTGCTTTATGCAACTGTTTTCTTGCTAGCATTTTCCTGGCAGTATTTCTAGTTGTGGACTCTGTAATGTGTTATTCATAAGCATGCATATTAATCAGGGTTCTCCAGTGAAACAGAATCAACAGGAGATATATGGAAATGGTATGAGGTTTTTTAGAATTATCTCATACAACTGCAGGGATAGACAAGACCAAATTCTGTAGGACAGGTTGCAAACCAGGGACTCCAATGGAGATCCTCAATGAGTTCCCCAGGAGATGCTGGTTTTCTGAAATAGAGATGGAAATTCTCTCTGAATGCTGAAATAACTTCTTTTAAGGCTTTCAACTGATTGGATGAGACATCATTCATTGCTGATGACAATATCCTCAATTGGTTGAAGATGCAATTAGTCATGGTTGCAATTATGTTCCATGAAATACCCTTGTATTACAATTATTCCAGTGTTTGCTTAACCCAACAAAGGGCACCATTTCATGGCCAAGTTGACATATTAGCCTATCCATCATGATATTATATCCCTGCAGTCATTACCTGGGATTGAGGGATGCATTAGATGGCTATGGAATAGCAACAAGGTCTTCTGTCCTCAGAAATTATTGGTTTTACTATTAGCCCATCATCCAGAAGTAGTATGTTTCATGGAATTGTAAAATAGTTAGAAGAAGCCTCAGTCAATTTTTTTGAGATGTTCTCCAAGAAGTGCTGTATGTTTTGAAATGGCAGCCAATATATGATGCCATCTTTCTTTATCAAGAACATACACGACCAAGAGCTAAGGTTATTATGTGAACATGTCCCCTGAGTGGTCAGGAAAATAAGCTTTGCACATCTCAAAGTACAGAGAATATAATTGACCAAATGACCTAGACTCAGAGCTCTGAAATGCATTTCCACATGTGCATGAAATGCATGCTTACTTAAGAATACTGCCAGCCAGCGAGTCAGGATGACAGAGATACAAAGGCAGACTGTTCCTGTTAGACCCTGACCTCTTCTCATAGCAGACTTTAACTCATGACCTTCTGACTAACTTTTCTAAGCTCTCCTTAGACTTCACAGTGGTCTAAGAGGCTTCCATCTGTCCTTCCTTCCCTGTCTCCTTCATTTGGGGGTCAGACTTGCATCTTGATCTGCTGTCACAACTCAAATTTTCTGTCTGCTTCCCTTCTTTGTCCTGCACAAACACAGGTGTTTCCCCTAATAATATCCTTGCACATGTTACTACATCTTCAAGTCTGCCTCTCAGAGGACCCTGGGCTCCATAGTCTCTTTAATATTGCATCAAATAGTATACTGAAATTTTATTTCCTCTCATTGTAACTTCAGGTTCAGTGGAATTGGAAGTCTATGTAACAAGGGGGAGAGTACTTCACAAAAAGATCACCGTTAGTGTTCTGTTCAATTTGTATCTGAGTTTACCATTGGCCATCAAGGACTCTACTGGCCTTGAATCAACAGGGATCACTTTACTGAGCAGTGTGATTGAACTAATCACCAGAGGGAAATTAGAATATGCTACAAAATGAGTTCAGAAAAGCTATGTTTATAATCTAAGTATTTATTAGTGCACTTCTTTGTACTCTTTTAGTATACTCTTCTGTAGGAAACATATGGCTACCCAGTAAAAACAAGATATCCAATCACTCGCAAGAAGTAAAGTTTGGGGTACTTTACCAGAGAAATATTCCCATTCAACTGAGATTCTGTTAAAAGAATGAATAGATCAGAACCATGAAGAAGGCAGTTATACATATTATATGTATATATATTGTCTTTGCAATTATGTAACAGTATTATAGATATTTATAGATCTTTGTAAATTCACTTATTATGCCTTTTGTTTAAACACAAAGTGGACTGTGAATGCAAGAAACATTAGACTATGGTTTTGGGTTTACAAGAGGCCTGTAATCCAGAAATGATCTGGGCTCATGATCTATACTGTACATGACTATCAAAAGTTTTACATTTTCTTTACAGAACATTTAATTTCTTTTTTAATATACTTTTTTATATTTTTAAAAGATACTTAGATTACATAAATGTTATGTAAAAAATATAGCACATTACCATTTGTCCTGCTCTCTACTCTTTCCACATTTTCCCACATTAACAGCATCCTTCATTAGTGTAGTACATTTGTTAAAATTGGTAAACACATTTTGGAGCACTGCCACTAAGAATGGATTATAGTTTACATTGTAGTTTACACTCTCTCCCACAAAATGTTGTAAGTTATGACAAGGTATATAATGGCCTGTTTCTTTCATTGCAATGCCATTCAAGTCCCAAGTCCCAAGTACAAAAGTGCCTCCATATTACAGCTGTTTTTCCCTCTCCCTCCCTTCAGAACCTCCAGTAACCACTGCCTCCACATCAATGATAAAAGTTCTTCCATTGTTAGAATCACAATAAGTCTAAACTAGAATACCAGTAAGTCTACTCTAATTCATCATTCATTTCCCAATCTTGAGGATTCTGGTGATATCCATTCCACTTTTAATTAAGAAGGTACTTAGATCCCATGGGGCAGATGGATGAGACTAACTTTCATGCAGTTGTTTACTATCTGTTCCTTGGGATGATTGCTGTCCATCATTATCTCCTTGTTAGTTGTCCTGAGTGAGTTCAATGAACTGAAGAGTAAGTCTTGTAATTCTGTTGAAATTCGGGCCCAGCTGTCACATGGACAGCCCAAAGATTTAAGTCTCTTGGATATATACCTATCAACTCTAATACTAAAGATAGGTTCAAATAGAAGGGGCAAAAGAGCCATGGATAAGGAAGCCACAAATGAGTTCAACTCTGTCACCCTAGAGAATATAAATTCCAAAGTAAAGCCCACTGGCAGGGCACCAAAGTCCTGACCTTTTTGCCCTGCCTATAGTGTCTGGATGTCTCCAGAACCTTCAGGAGCCCAGCTGTTTGAGGCAATATTTACTTTGGCAGTTAATGAGATCCTGCTGAGATGTGTAAAGCATAACCTCTGGAATGACCTTCTGACTCACTTTGAAGTTTCTTAGCCATATAAACTCATTTAACTTTACCCTTTCACCCATTTGGTCAAGATATTTTTCCAATTGCATTGCTAGCTGGTGCTTGGTAGTAATCCCTTGGTGCCAGGGAGGGTCATCCCTAGTAGTCACATCCCATGCTAGGGGTATAGTAATGCATTTATATGCTGAGTTTGACTTAGAGAGAGGCCACATTTGAACAACAAGGAGGATCTCAGTAGGTTACTCATAGATGTCTTCTAATACTAGGCTAAGATTCAATTTCAAAAGTAAAGGTTCATAAGGTCACTCATCACAATCAAGGGCCAGTCAATGGTCCATCCTCCTTGACTAGTCACTGCCTCTGTACTTGGGGAATTCTTGCTGTCCCATAAAAGAATGTGGCAGAGCTCCCCAGGATGGGAATTTAATATTCCTTCAGTTATTGTGTGACTCTCTACCCACCGTGACAATGCCCCAAGAACACTTGAACACATTTATATGCCTTAATGATATGTCCCAGGTGAACCTCCTTCCATGGATCCCCCATCACTGACACCCCTTACCAATGCTTCTCCCCTGTTACCGTTGTAAACCATATGTGATCCAAAACTTCTTAAAAAATGAAGCCAACAAAATAATCAAATACAATTAATAAGAAAATGAAACAATAATGATAGTTTAAAATATAACAAATAAAATACAAAAAAATAGAAAATTAGAATAATAAAAAATTTAAAATTCAAAAATTTTTGACATCATGTTATTCATCACTCTAAGATTTACTGTCTTAGATCTTAGAAAATGTAAAGTGACATTTTCTTGTGTTTATTCCCCCAGGGTCATGTTTTTCATTTGTCTTTAAAAAAGCTTTAATCTGCAGAATAGTGATGTACAGAATATAAGGGTTTCCCATGTACCCAACATCCTCCCCATTCCCCCTTTCTCCTATTGATAGCATTTTAACATGTGGATGGTACATTTATTACAATTGATGTACAAATATTGAAACATTGCTGCTAACCATGGTCAATGATATACATTATGTTTTACATTTTGGGCCATACACTTTTATAAATTTTGATACAATTTAACACGGCCTGTGCCCATCACTCCAAGATCATGTAGAATAATTCCATCACCCCAAAAATTCCTCAATGGTCTGTGCTGTAAATGATTATCAAAAGTTTTACATTTTCTTTATAGAACATTTAATTTCAAGATATTTTTGCATGAACATCCATAAACATTTTTACTTATTTAATGTTTAATTCATTAAACAAATATCTAAAAGATGTTATCTTGTAAACCACTTTCCCTTGAGGTTTTAATTGTGTTATTTATAATTAAAGAAATTACATTTCTTCATGAAATTTTCCTGTAGTTTCAAATTATTATGGCTAATTCTGCTGAGTGTTTTAAAACTGTAAATTATAGATTGGCTATGCCAGTGCATTGATCAAAAATTTATTGCTAAATTTACACATATACTAAAATATCAATACCACATTTTAATTAAATATTAAATGAATATTTGTTTTATATATTCCTAAGATTTGTATTTGTCTTATTTTATCTTCTTATTAGGGTTTTGGTGTTATTAGTTAGCCATGATTCTGTGGATGGGATAAACTTTCCAGACACAAAACAATAGATTATACACATAGGCCAGCTAAAATTATAGTCTCTGGGTACATATGATTCTTGTTTGGACAATGGAACTTGGTTCCTTCTCCTAAATACTAGAAGTATTAAATAAGAGCCCTTGACAACCGATATGAGCTTCCTTTTTGTAGTTAAATTTCAGGGTTATGATAATAGCACATTTTAAGTAAAACTTTGTTACATCAGTTTAATTTTGCAATTGCCATTTCTCTCCAGTATAAATATATTTTTCACTTTCATTTCACTGATATTAAATAAGTGATTTTCTGTCACGCTGACATGCTGATTTAGTCTGTTAACACTTTAAAAAGTGTGTGTTATTATGGTGACTTTAATATCAATAGTGGGAATTATTGAGAGCTCATGTTTTGGAAAATACCCTAGTCAGATATGCAGATTTCCTTTTTAGAATATTTGTCTAAATCAAGAATTTTAGAATTCCAATACTTCTATTGGGCTTCTTTTAGGTTACAGTGTGTCAAAATTGACACTGATTGTATCCCTTGACCCACTTTCCATATTAATGTGTATGGCCATCAGTGCTAACTGGTCCTTCTTGGTTCTGTGCGTCACTCTTACATTTTCTGGGATTACAAGGTTAAGTAACAGTTCTTTGCATTTTTTTCTTTACTGCTTATACAAACAGACACATGGACATATTTTTATTTTATAACATAACTTATATTAATATTATCTTAAATTTAAAAATCAATCAAAATTGTATGAAATCTATCATATCTGCCCCCTTTTTAACAGAGTACCTGTTTGTATTTTCTATATAAACATTTCTCTCTTTTTTTGCTTTTTTTAAAAAAATATATTATTATTAAAAAAGCTTTAGATTACATAAATGTTACATAAAAAATATAGGGGATTCCCATATACTCCACCGCCTCCCCCTCTCACATTTGTGGTACATTTGTTACAATTGATGAACACATATTGAAGCATGGTACTAACCAAGGGCTATAGTTTATATGATAATTTACACTCTGCCCTGCACAATTTTATAGGTTTTGACAAAATATATAATGGCCTATACCTGTCATTGCAATGTCATGTAGGACAATCCCAGTGTCTAAAAATTGTACCCATGTTGTAATTATTCTTCCCTCTCCATCCTTTCAGAACCTCTGGTGACTAATTCCTTTATATCAATGATGCAAGTTCTTCCATTGCTAGAATTATCATAAGTCTACTTTAATTCATAGTTGCTTTCCCCCCTTATGTTTGCTCATTCCTCAGTATTGAGGATTTGGGGATGGTGATGCTTATCCTGACTCTGATTGAGAGAGGGCTTAGATCCTATGGGGCAGATGGATGGAACTGTATTGCTTGCAGTTGCAGACAATCTCTACTTCCCGGGAAAGCATTGTCCATCATCATTCTTTTGTTAGTTTTCCAGGAAAACATTTCTCTTTTTAATAACATGTACACATAGATTTTCATTTCTCAAGTTGTTTCTCTTCACCATAGTTATTCTGTTTTATTATAATAAAATGTGCTTTGGTCCTCAGAATTTCACAATTTGGCAGAAATCCTTGTAAGTTACTCCCTATAAAATAAACAATAGGCCTATAGAGTAATTCACAGAAAAACAATCTATAGGTTCTTTACACTTCCATAATGAGTGAACATATATGAGAGATAAAGACATTGCTGAGACCATGTTTTCTGAGCTTATTTTGTACCAATGTGATTTCTGGGTGCTGCTGGATCTTTGCTAATACTCTTGGGGAAAGAGTGTATATAAAACATTTTAAAAATTCTGTGATGGGAATGGAAATTGATGGCTGTCATGTAGTTTTAATCATAGGAAAATATTAAAAATTATTTGAACATATTTGCTCCTCTTTTGAAGAAATTACTATATAGATATTTACCCTATATGGCAGTCTGCCAAAATCTACTTATGTTAAAGAGAGTGGGCTGTTCTTTTACTTTTCTTTTAGAGTAGAGTTCTTTTGGATTTGGTTTGTATGTTTTTAATATGTTAACATGGTATTCATTCCAAGTTGTATTTTATATTAGACTTTTATCTCTGAGGTTGCCCTAATTTTCTTATCATATGTCTACTGATATGTCATGTGTCAGAGTGGAAAATTCTGTAACTTTTTAAGAATCCTTGATCACAATGGGCCAAAATGGCAACTATGTTTGAGATTAAAAACCTGAAAAAAATTGTGCTTTTGTCTTATTAGAGGTAGAGAATCTGGATTTATTTTAAGAGATTTTAGAAAGCCTTCTTTACATCCTTATTCCTCAGACTATAGATCATAGGGTTCAACATGGGGAACACTACAGTATAAAATGTACAAGTTATTTGTTCCTACCCAGAGAATAACTAGATCGGGGGTGAACATATGTGTAGAGAATAGAGCCATAGTATAAGGTGACAGAGATCAGATGGGAAAATCAGGTGGAAATAGCTGTGAGGAGGCCCTGGGTGGAGCGGATCCTCACGATGATGGTGATGATGAAGAGGTAGGAGGCCAGTATGAACACAGTGGGGGCAAGGACATTGGAGGCCAGGAGGAAGAACAGCATAGCCTGGTAGCCATCATTCCTGCAACAAGCAAACTTCACCAGGGGAAAGAAGTCACAGAAGAAGTCATCAATGATATTGTCATGACAGAATTTCAAGGCAAAAGTTCTTTTGGTGATGATGGAAGTGTTAATAAAGCCACCAAGACATGAAACTGCTACCAAAAATGCACATAACTTTATGGACATTGCCTGAGAGTAAAGCAGTGGCTTTGAAATGGCCACATAGCAGTCATAAGCCATGGCAGCCAACAGGAAACATTCACTATAGGCCAGCCCAGCGGAGAACAAAAACTGAGCTACACAGCCGGCAAAGGAGATGCTCTTGTCTTCAGAGATGCAAGTCACTAGAATCTTTGGATTGTACACAGAGTAATACCAGAGATCCAGAAAAGACAGGTTCCCAATGAAAATATGTGTGGGTATGAGGAGCCAGGAGTCCTTACAGATCAACACATGAAAGTGGTATTTCCCACCAGTGTCACAGAGTATATTCCAAGGAACACCACAGACAGAACCAGCTGCAGCACCGTATCTGTGGTGAAGCCCACCAGGATGAACTGCTTTACAGTATGATTGGTCCCTTCCATGTTTATAAGGAATCTCACCTAAGAGGAGAAAATGAGTTTTTATCTTGAATCCCTGTGAGGAATAAACTGACAATAAGTGAATAACATCTCACATCTTGTAATTCTATAAGTTCAAGAATTCTATAAACTGGTCACTACAAGTGCTCATTTGATTTTTTTTTTTAAATTGCAACAATCACTGAGATTTGAAAATTACATATTCAAATTCTAAAATATCTAAGATGGTTACTTGATTTCTTTCCCCTAGAAGTGACTATTCTACTAAATGAAAGTGTCACTTATAATTTGTATTTTCTCGTGTTTTTTTTCTCTTCCTAATGTCTATTTGATTGTTAACAAACATGTGACTTCTATCAGAAAGTTTGACTCATTTTCCCCTGAAAGACTGGACTTCAGA